>PVJN01002399.1:17500-118640 GCA_004026805.1 Lasiurus borealis
CTTGGCGTCTGCCAGTCTGTACTCACTCTGAAGTGAAGAAAGTGATATCACTACCTGTAGGGAAGGGACCTGAAATGCCCAGCTATTTTATTTTCCCTCTTCTGGTTGCGGGCAGCCAGGCACATACAGGAAACACAGATTCTGGTGTATTATGCCATCTAAACAATTCACAGTGCCATCGCCCTACATGGAGAGGCCCATGGATCCCTCTGAGCTTGAAGCTATTTGTTTCTGGGATGCAATATTAGGTAGCCCCTTGCAGCCATAAGAGTGCTGCATTTTCCAACCCCTTTATTAACATTTTTATTTGCATCTACCCAAATTCTTGTTGGTTGTCACTTTGGTTAAAAATCACAAGTGGGGAAAACATGCTATTTATTGGGCCTATCAATTCATGTAGATAATATTACCATTGTTTCAAAACAGAATGGATCATCAAATATTCAAATTACTAATGGAAGTTGTGTTGAATTTATAAAAACAGATGTGAACAGAAAAGTACCTAACGCGTGTTCCCATCTGAATATATGTTATGTTTTGAATTATTCCATGAGAAATTTCAGTCTAATTAGCCTTTTCTATGTTTAGAGATGAAATTATAGAAAATTACTTATCCTTTTTACTTATTCTCAGAAAATCTGAGAGAATATAAACTCAACTAAGCCCATACTAGATGCTCAATAAATAATACTATACTACATGAAAAATTTCTTATCTGAACAGGCCTTCTTGTTCTACCCCATAAACAAGATTTCTCCATCATGCTTGTATCATACATATATTTATCAGTATGGCATACATTTGCTTTTCATTATATACTAAATATTGCATTTCTATAAATAATATAAAAGGGATGTAACATAATGGCTTAATATTTATTATACCTATTCTTGACTAGAATATATTCCTGAAAAATAAATCTTGTACAAATATATTTTATCTCTAGTAGCTAGTGTCTCCAACTACTTTTTTTGTTAACAATATTTTTTATAGATCTGATGATCTACATGCCCTACATTAGTTAATTTCATTCCTTGCTTGGGATTCTTTTCATGTTGATGCTAAAAATTAAGTTAATAAAAATGGAACCTTTAATAGCTTTCTTAACCCAATTATTCAAATGGAAAGCTTATAGGCAAAAACCCAGTAGTATAATTCTATCCAAACATTTAAACAACAAAATCAGTAAAAAAAGAAAAGGAAAGAAATCCTCTTTCACATGAATTGTCTTAAGTTCCCTAAAGTCAAATTCAATAGATAGTTTAAAAATGAAAATAATGAATTTTTAAAATGCAAAAGGTGCTATAATCATTTAAAACCTAATGAAAACACAGCGCCCACATGAGAATTACAACAGACCTTTCAGTATACTGCACAAACACGTGACATATTATTAAGCAAATATAATTAAAGTCAAGGGAGCTGGACTTTTTTTTTTTTTTGTAACTTTAGCTGCACATATGGAGCATTTTGTTTCACTTCTGGTTTACTTTCTTTTAATCAAAGACTCCCACTGTAATGCCTTCACACAGGGCTCAGTGTTGTGGATACCATGGAAACCATAATTCTGAATGTCCTAACTTGTGTGATTAAAATTTAACACAAAGTAACATTGATAGTCTCCCTCATTTCCACTACCACCAATATCCAATTCTAATTAGCAGCACAATAGTGGGTTTGGAAGGAATAAAGAGCTCTGACTACTGTAACCTCACATTGCCAGTTATTCACAGGGAATCTCATGGACAATATATAGTGATGGTTCTCTTTTACAAATAGCCGGATTCAAACAGAGGGATTATTTCTAGTTGACTTTCCAGTCTCTTCTAGAAAATAAAGTATATTGTTTTTCTTCTTTTTACATACTATAGATTATTTGTATTCTACATTTCATTTGCCTCTTCGACTGGAGCAAAAACTTTTATAAGGGACTAATATACAAGGGAAATAAATGAAACTATATGATATTTTGGTTTCTCCAATCCACTCGTATTAAATATTTTCATTTCTATAATTATCCCACTTCTCTCTTCAACATGGAATTAACCCTTCTAGATGCATCATTAAGATATAATGTATGTAAAACATTTTTACTTAACCGAGATTTCAAAATTCAACTGGATCTTTTTTCTTTTCTTCCTTTTTTTAAAAAAAAACAACAAATATTCTAATAGGAGCTGATAAGCTCTCGGTACTCCATTAAGGAAATATATATGCTCTTTTGTTGGATATTTTGAGTTGCAGAATATTATACTATCTCAGAGGCACACTTGCACTGGTCCTGCTACTCACTGTCTCTACCTAAAAGTAAGTCAAACTTATTGCATTGGTCACAACAACAATTTAAATTTGGAAATTATTCTCTGCCATTTTGATTGAGCTTCTTGTCTACCTATCATATATAAAATCAAACATGAATGACATCCCTCCCCACTCCTAAAATCTCAAAGGAAATTAAGTTTATAGAGCAAGAGGGAATATTTTAATGTTAAACACTCAGAGCCAGGAAGACTCCTTCGCCATTAAGTCCAATGCACTCAAATTTTAGGGGAGAAGTGAGGCCCACAGAAGTTAAATGATACCCTGAATAGGTCAAGAATTACCAGAACCAGTACTAGTAGTTTTAAGTATTCATTTAGAATTTTTATTCATTCACTACAGAAGAGACAAGTTTCTATATTATTAGTTCATCCCTTTTTCTACTTTTATTTACCAAACTAAACAACTTATAGTGTTTGTAAAATTGACCTTCAAAATTAATGGAATTAACCTAAAAGATGAAATAGGGATAACTAATAATATATAGAATTTATTTTAAAAATTTGAGTTCATACTGAGTATAATCTACTTTTAAGATTAGATCCTTAGCCATAAAACACACTTCAACATCATTTATAAACTACTCTGAAGTACCCTTTTACTAATTAATATTAATTCCTACTGTGAATAACATAAATATCATCTCTAGTGTGCCACACAGTTCATTTAATGTTATATATCTATTAGTAAAGATCTATTAAATGAAGTAAGCAATTTTACTTCAAATACTATTTTGACATTTAAACAAATAATAATTAAGTGATGTCTGACTCTATGACAATTTCTATTTCTGTGTATGTTTTCTTTACAAGTGAAGGATTGCCTTTTCTATAAGTACTCCATTCAGGAATTTTGTTTATAATTAGAATGTGGGAATAAATTCAAGTAACACTAATATAAGCTATTCTTCCATTACAGGATAAGAGAATAAAGGAAGGACTGGTATGTGGGAGGGTGTATGCGTGTGGAGGGAGCCAGATCTTAGAAAAACACTGGTGGAAAAAGAAAATGCACATGTAAAAGAGAAGAAGAAAGGGAAGAGAAAAGGAGATGCCTATATTTACATGTGTTCTACATCTGATTCAGTTTTAAAATAAATATTAGATTTTGAAAGATCCTTTAACCATGTTAGTTTATATTTCAGGAGTATAACAGGAAGGCCAAAATGTAAAACAAAATAAGAAAAGATGGTGCTCTGTACCAGAGGCTCCACAAATACTTAGTAGATAAAAGCCAAAAAAGGCATAGAAGAAATTATTTTACAAAGTAATAATGAATCAGATAAAGGTTGATAGAACTATCATGAGTTAATCTTGCTAAGAACTGAGGCTGGATGAAGACTTTAACTATGAAATTACTCCATGTTTTCAGTGTTACTGCATAAAGAGAAATGATAGCTTATTTCAGTGAAAAAGAATATATCCTTCAAGTGGGAATGTCCTGGCATTCACTGTCAATACATTTACAGTTGCTAATAATTCTCACTCCATGATATCTAAGGAGGGCTCCCTTAAAATGAATATTTTTCAATCAATCAATATCCAAAATTCAATTGTTCCTCCACTTAAATTCTTGGGAGTATCAAGAAGGACACTGACATGACAAAATTTTAGGATTAAAGTTTTTAGTGAAACACTGCTCTATGATCTTTTTCTCAAGGCAAAATAAAATATATGAATGCTAAATCACTTTATTATTTCATCATTCAGAGGTTAGCCTGCTGGGTGTAATAAAAATACTTTTAAATAACATGAAGAATGGATCACTTCAGATATTTTAACAGAACATCTATTTACAAAATCCAGATTTACGTACTAGTTCAATCTACAGAGTATTATTGCTCTCCATTGCCCAATTTATAACTCACCCATTCTATTTCTAGAACTATACCCTCAACCCATTTTTGGAGTAAAATACGGAGGAGTAAAATCTTTAAACTTTAAAATCTCCTATTTGAATAAAATGATTCTTAATGATAAGAGATTCAACATACCCTCAGGAGCCTGAAAAGATCCGTTACAGTTTTCAATATTTTTCCCCCAGGATATTAACAAGTCCTGCGCGTTTCACATTTTCCCGATATAGGTACTCATATGCACCACTTGGAAAATACAAGGAACAAAACAGAACTAGTCTCAGCCAGCCAGCATCTTAGAAACACTGGTGTTCTAACTCTGTTACGAGAGAGGTGAGGAAATAGCACAGCTAACTAAGAACTGAGAGGTAGACAGCTAGGAAATTCATAGTCCTCTGGAGGTTTATGAAAATATTCCATTTAATCTCCAAAAATGATGTGTTTTCACATTTCCATATTGCCACATTTGCCCCATTTCCCTTTTGGATAGCTTTTCAAGCATTTGTTTTTAATGCTAACCAGAACCAGGGAATGGAGTCTCTCCTCAGTCATCTGTCCTATTCCTTAATACTTTTCATAAATTTGAAATTCAGAAAATTTTGTGAGAAGAGCAACAAGGCAAAATTGCTACAGAAAAAAAAAACGAACTGTATTAATATGCAAGAAAGAAAACGATTTGTTGTTTAAAAGTCCTAACTTTATATAATCCTGTAATACTTGCTGGATGATATGACTTGATATTTTGTATAAAAGTGAACTGATAAAAACTATAGTATTAGTGTTACATATTATAGTTTTAGATATATTTATAATATTGAAAACAAATAATTAAATGTAAAAGTTTGTTCTACTATATCAAAGTTCCATTCCTCTCAGTGGTGAAAGTAACAATGTTTCCTTTACTAGATTAATGAGTTATCAAGTAACTATTGGCCTGGTGCACAAAACCTGTGCACATTAAAAGGAAATATTTTAATATTGTTATTTGCCCTTTATAAAAGAAGTGTCAGAGATGAAAAAAAAATTAGTAAAATGTATATGAAAATCTTCCTCCTCTCAGTGTCTGGGGCACGCTGCCGGATCTAAAGTCAAGTTCCCACCCACCACCTATACACGCTACAAAAATGCAGAAGACCCAGATCCGGCCAGGCCCACCCACATTGGGTGAGACCCAGACCAGGCCAGTCCCTCCATCAAACCCCTCTGAGTCCCACAGCCCAGCGCCAGGCGAGGGACGCAACCTCAGGTACCCGAACCTGGCACTGGGGTGTGGGGCGTGGCCTGAGGTCCCTCACCCCAGCCAAGTGCCATGCAGTCTCAGGTCCCTGCTCTTCATTCGTGATGTTACAGCATCTAAGCTTATTTGCATATCCATTTATTATTAGTATAGATTACATCAAAATTTGTATAACAGACATTCAGTGATGTGAATTTGAATGTGAGAAGTATCAAGAGGCCAATATGAATGCATGTCACTAGTGTAACTATAAACTAACATATTAGCTAGAAAACAAATAAATTTACAGTAAAATTTTAGTAACTATATTATATATCCGTATAACAATAATAAATATGCTTCTTCCTTAAGGAGTTAAACGTGGATGTGGCAGAAAAGACAGTGACTGGTGTGTTGGTTATTCTTCATTTTTCCCCAGCCTGTCTAATATGTTGTCAGAACAAAGGCCTTCAAATGATAAAATGCTCAAAAAATCAATTCAAATGAGTCAAGTTGGCAAAATGTGCAAATGTAAGTCAAAATAAAAATCTCTCCTTCCACTATAATTTGATATATGTTTACTCCCATGAAGGTTAAAAATACCCAACTATGGTTGATCAAGAGCATTATAAAAGATAGAAATAATTTACTTTAAATTAAAAACATATTATCTTTAATGGCAGAAATGCGCCAGCATTATAATTGAGTTTGTTTGCATTCTATATTTTATTTTATTAATTTTCTTTTCTTTATTGAGTGGAGAGAAAGAGATATCAATTTGTTGTTCCACTTATTTATGTATTTATTGGTTAATTTTTGTGTGTGCCCTGACCAGGAATTCAACCTAAAATCTCAGTGTATTGGGTAGACATTCTAAATCACTGAACTATCTGGCCAGAGCCTGCATTCTAGTTTTTGAACATGAACACACATATAATAAAAGAGAAAAGTCATGATTTCAATTACAATTTTATTAACAGTTCCCTTTCTGCTATAGCTAAAAGCTAAAAGAATTTTTGTCATTGGATATCAAGTATGTACCAGAACTGTGAAGAGCATGTGGGTGAAGGCACCGTATAGGTAGCACTTCATAAATAAATCCTTCCACTCTTCAGCTAAAAATAGGCTAGAGTAAATGCAATTTAAAAATGATCTCTATCAAGTCAGATGTGATCTTCAGTTTATGATGAATACAGTTTGGTGCAGACCATTAGCTCATTATTCCTCATTTGCCTCTTAATGTAAGCACAACATGCTCTCTCATAAGATGGGATAAGAAAACAACCTGTTAGTGTCACTCTTTCAAAACTAACAGTTGAGCTATTCCCCTCCATTATCAATGTTTTAAAATTTGTTTTTCGCACTAACTGGTTTGGCTCAGTGGACAGAGTGTTGGGCTGTGGACTGAAAGGTCCCAGGTTTGATTTCAGTGAAGGGCATGTACCTTGGCAGCTGTTCTATGTTTCTCTCTCAGTGATGTTTCTAACTCTATGCCCCTCTCCTTTTCTCTCTGTAAAAAAAAATCAATAAAATATTTTTTAATTGTTTTACATTAAACATATTGTTGGCATTCCACTGTAGTCCATGCCAGTTAAAACCTTTTCAGTTACCTTGTAATTTTATTTATTTTTATTTTTTTTATTTTTAATTGATTTCAAAGAGGAAGGGAGATAGATAGAAATAATAATGGTGAAAGAGAATCACTGACTGGCTGTCTCCTGCACATCAGGGGGGGGATTGAGCCTGCAAGCCAGGCATGTACCCTTGGCTGGAATTGAACCTGGAATCCTTTAGTCTGCACGCTGATGCTCTATCCACTGAGCAAAACCTGTGAGGGCTAATTATTTTATCTCTTTCAAAAGGGTTACAACTGGCTATTTATTAAAAGAAAATTTTGTTTTGATATTTTGATATTTTGCTAAATGGATATAATCCTATCTAAAAAAAGAATAATATGCAAATTGACTATCACACCAAGACACAAGATGACCGCCATGTGGTCTAAGATGGCTGCCCCTATGTGGACACAAGATGGCCACTACAAAATAGCTGGCAGGGGAGGAGAGTTGGGAGTGATTAGGCCAGCAGGGGAGGGCAGTTAGGAGTGACAGGCCAGCAGGGGAGGGTATGTGAGGGTGGAAAAACCGGACCAGCAAGGGAGGGCAGTTGGGGGAGATCAGGCACACAGGGAGGGCAATTAGGGGTGACCAGGATGGCAGAGAATAGTTGGGGGTGACCAAGCCAGCAGGGGAGGACAGTTAGGGGCAATCAATCCAGCTGGGGAGCAGTTAGGCATCGATTCGGCTGGCAGAGGAGTGGTTAGGTGTGATCAGGCTGGCAGGCAGAAGCAGTTAGGGGCAATCAGGCAGAGGCAGGCAAGTGGTTGGGAGCTAGCAGTCCTGGATTGTGAGAGGAATGTCCAACTGCCAACCAGGATCGGGCCTAAATGGGTGGTCAAACATCTCTCAAGGGGTCCCGAATTGGAGAGGGTGCAAGCTGGGCTGAGGGACAGCCACCTAATCCCCGCCCCCATGCATGAATTTCATGCACTCAGCCTCTAGTAACATATATTACCTACATATGTTTAGATTAGCCTAATAATATGCTTCAACTTCAGGGAGAAAACATATCAGCTGAGATAAAATGCACCTCAAATAGCACAGTACAGTAAAGCTAAGTTATTAAAAATGATCTATACAGCTGTTTGCCCAAGGATAACTTTCAGAAGCTCTATCTACAACTTAGGTTTTTAATACACTTCCACCTCTCTTTTCCCACTAGCACAGCTTTTCAAAAGTGGTATCAGAGGAAATTATTGCTAAAATATTTACTGGTAAAGGTGTAATGGTCAGAAACATTAACTTCTTTAGTTACTTATATATGCTGAGAATAAACATTGAACTTTCAACTACTTATCACTAGATTATCCATATACTGACAGTCCAAAAATATTACTAATCTTGTATATTTAATCGGGGATGAAATTAAATTTAAATGAAAAAATCTATTAAAAACTTCACTTGTGGAATAATTAATAATGAAAAGGATTTCTTTACTCATGGCTGAGAACACTGAGATACAATAAAACAAAAAGTGTTTGTCTACAAAATTCAATTTCTTCATTGAAATTTATAATGGAGAGATTACATGATTACATGCATTACAACCAAGTTTTACAAAAATCTAGCCATTCACAATTTTTGGCAACAAAACCAGTAAACAATTACTTGCTTCCATTACACTTGTAAGAGGCAATTTGAGAAGATACTCCCCAGGAATTAAATTTTGTGGATAAACATTTTAGTTAATTGCATTATTGTTCTCAGAACATTGAAGGCAGCACTAAACCAAACCAAGAAATCCAATTTCTTTTTTCTTCTCAAGGAATTAAATTCTCTTTCACTAACACATTTTTGGACCCAAGGAAAAATGCATATATTATATACTAGATGGATTGAAAAGATATAAGAGAAACTATTATTTAAGTATAAAATTTATAATGTTTTAAAGAAGAAAAATGTAGTCCTCCCAGGACAAATAATTTCTGAAAGTATATATTTCAAAGATTTATGTAAAAGTTACTGCTGAGAGCACTGGTGTTTTGAAAAATTCGCAGAATACGTTAGCTATTCGTTCTAACCCTCTATTCATATTTTCTATCAGAGAGTCTTAGCCACCTTTCATGCAATGCATCTGTCATATATTTAAGAGGTGTTGTTCTTTAAAATAACAGTATCACATTAATATCTGTATAATTATAATAAGTAATAATGTAAAAAGGGTCTATTAACATTTCCTTAGATTTCTTCTTAAGTATCTTTATCTTATCCTCTATCACTCAGGAAAAAAATATGTTCCCCAGAACAGGCCATTCATTATTCTCTCTTCTCTAGAAAAATCTTTCTCCTATGCTACCACTTCTGCAAAACTTTCCCAAGGTCTTTAATTCTGAATTAATTACTTGCTTTTTCCTGTGCTTCTATTATGGTTCTCAACATACTAGTACTGCAGGAGAGCTAATTATACATGCTGCCTTACTTCCAACTAGTCTTGATCTTCTTGAGGTCAGAATAGCATAATCACTACTCCAGAACTTAGCAGTGGTCTTATGCACACTACGCACTAAAAATAATATGTATTAAATAAATAAGTGAGTACATAAATTACAATTGTGTTGTCATCTTCATCCTTGTCAAATTTATGATGACATGCTTCAATGTTTGAAATATATTAATTTAATGAAGTAGTAGTAATTCTGCATTAAGCAAATATAACCAAAGGTGATGTTTTTAATCAGTTTCCTCTTCTTGTGAGTATATAAGCTTGAAATTGTTTAGAAAAATGGATATTTACTTTGAAAAAAGGAAAGTTTTATAATTACACCTATTCCATAATTAATCATATCTCATAATTAAGGAGGGATATTAATTTGAAATTTTTTACATTGAAAACGCTGAAAATTTTTTCAATAAATTCCTATAATACTAACATTTACATTTACATATTGTATATAATTAATATAAAACAACATCCAGAATTTTTTTAATTATTAAACTTTTGAAAAATAGTTAGGGAAACCAATGATTCTAATACCTTCAAGTTTTCTAGAATACTTAGTGGATTTTTTTTTCCAAGCACAAAAACTAATTTTTAAAATCATATCTATTTTTTAGGTTTCTGAAAATATATTGTACATATCCTTGTTTCCTAACATGGCATATTAAATACACATACTTAACTTTTTCTTCTGAATGACCCAAGATCATCAAAGAATTGCAGCATACTATTTTTTTAAGAGCAAAAATGTCCTTTATGGATAATCTATTGCTGTTCTCACTAATTGGACAAATGAGAATTCTATAATCCAGGGAGATTCCATGATGTGCCCTGGGTCTCACAGCAAGTTAATGGCAAGACCAGGCCTAGAGTGAAGGAAATTCGATCCAGTCTTCTTCCTAATAAAAAGTACATTTGCAAAATGTGTATAGCTCAGAGCCTCTTAGATACCTAAGGGAAATTTGCTCTGATATAGAATAGATCCAGCCTGCTATATTTACTAAATTTTTCTGCTTATTTGTTCCCTATTTTTAATATATTATATTAGATTCATATTAGTTTTCACTATTTCTTTTTTAAAAAAATAATTTGGTAAACTTAGATGCTAGGTGGCCACATCTGTTCGAACATTGTAAAATATATTTTCAATGAGGGCCTTTTCTATATAAAAATCAAGTGAGCTTTACATAAAATAAAAGATCTAAAATAAATCTGGAACAGAAACAGTTAAGCTATAGTTTCTGTGGTTAGTTATTTTGGGATCATTCACTAAAGGAATCAAGATACACTCCTAAAAAAAGTGAATATCAAGAAAGAAAAAATAGTAAAAGCTTCTTTTTGCACTGAGATGATGTAATTTTTTCTACCCAAATGCAGAGACCAATAAAATCAGTTCTTTCCATAGTCAAGTTAGCATTTAAAAAAATCACTATTTTACTCAGCACTTGAAGTTTAAAATGTTTGCACAACTTCAATTTATATAATAGCAATACTACCTAAAATAGAAATAAAATATAAGAAGGAACAAAATACAATAAGAGAAATAAATAAAAAATAATTTTAAAAATAAATATATACTTTTGTCATATGACCCAATCCAACTCTTGGGTATTAATACTAGAGAAGTAAAAATGTACATATATACACACATACATACAAACATGAATGTTTATAGGAACTTTTTATCACCAAAAAATTACAAACAACAGAAATGTTCTTCAACAGGTAGATAAATAAAAGAATTGTGAGACAATTGCCCAGCAATAAAGAATAAATACATTGCTTATACACTGCAAAACAAGGATGAATCTCAAAGGCATTATGATGGGTGAAAGAAGCCAGTCTCAAAAAACTACCTACTATATGATTCATTTATAGGACATTCTGAAAGAGAAAAAAATATAGGAATGAAGACAGACACATGGTTAGGGACAAAGGCAAGGAATAGCTACAAAGGAGCAGCATGAGGGAAATTTTAGGTGATCAAAATACTGTGGACCCTACTTGTGAGCAAACACAATTCGGTCAAATCTTACTTCTCAGAACTGTACAAAGAAACCTATCCAAACAAACAAACAAACACAAGCACAGATACACAGCCAGAGAGATAGATACACAGACAGATTATAGTCACTATTACATGGGTATATAAGTATGTTAAAATTGCTCATTTACAATGGATAATTTTAAAGGACCATACCCACTAAACATTTTTAAATGTGGACACTCAATTTACAAAATCATGAACAAATCCCTGTCCTATAAAAAACAATTGTGAATAATAGACTCTTTTTACCTTCTAGCTGTGGTACAAAATCCCTAATCTATAAATATTTACAGCATAGAGCAGCTCGTATTCTATTCAATATAGCATCCCTGATGCACGAGAAAATGAGCAGCCTTTTCTGAACCTTAATAAAATGTTCCCAATGCCATGGGTCTGAGGCAACAGAGGACAGTTTAAGATAAAGGAGATCTGGTATAAGTACAAGGATGAGGACCCACGCTTCTGTCGGGGCCACTTGATGGTTCAGGGTTTACCCATAAAAATCAGAAATGATGGAATGTGAACATCGTGATTATCTTAGAGGTTATACTTCCTGCACACCTCCCTATTCAGCACTGCTCTGAATGAAATATCAATGTTTCAAGTTGAGGTTGATGGCTGAGGTAAGCGGTATAGAGCATGCTATCATACAAAGAAATTGAAATTGGTAATTAATATATAAAGAAAATGGTATTTTTTAAATTGAAAGTGATTTTTCTGCCTTAATTTTAATAAGACCTTTACTAAATGATAAGTTTTTATCAGACATTTAAAATATAACCATTACAAATGATTAAAAACAGGTGAGGATACAGGTGAAGTGACAGCTTCTGAAAGGGAATCCTGATTTTTTTTACACGTCTCTCAAAAGCTTTAAAATAATCGCACTGCAATAAGCAGCCATCCCAGGAAACAATCACTTATGTGCCAAAAGATGTATATGAATATATGCCTTCCTCAGTAACATTTATGATGAGTTAAAGGTAGTGTGATGCTAGCAAAAACGTACTTGGCATATATTATAAAGCAATAAATACGTTTATGTATTTATTTAAAAGGTAACTTAGAATTCACCTCAAACGGTTAAGTACAGTTTTGTCTGGGAATGGAATAATGGATAACATTAATATTCTCTCTTTGCAACATTTTCTAAATGTTCCATAATGAGTATAACAAAGTTTATAATATTAAATACTTATGGTTAAACCATTAGATTATAAAATTTAGTGATTATAAAACATAAACTTTTTTTTTTACCAGAAACATTTAGTGATAAAAACTATATGCACCAAAAATACTACTATGAAAATATTCAGTAACTGGTTATACTTCTCCAAACTGTTGTAAAATTATTAGAAAAGGGTTTTGTTTTTGTATTCCTGTGGTTTCACATGTGCTCCATTTGCTGTTCACTGCTTCATAGTCAATTCCGTGGTGTAAGCAGTGGCCGACAATGTTTGCTCTGCTCAGCTGACTGGCAGCTATCATTCCAATGCCAGGCTTATCTTTATGCAAATTTCCCAAAAGGTCACCATTTAAGCGTGTAAATTTTGAAGGGCACTAACTCTACAGCTGACAGATTCTGACAGCCACTATATCTCCAAGAATGGAATAAGCAGGGATAACTGTCTGAATAATTAATGTGCTTTTACTCTGCCCATGGCCAGTTTTTACATTCTGCGCTTTCTGACTGTGTTTTTTAGATTAATTAGAAAATGTGATTTCATGGCAAATCAAAGCTTTCCTTTTGAATTCAGTAAACACCGAATAAAAAGAGTGAGATACCTTCAGTTTAAAGTTTTATATCTGTACAGATCACTCAAACCTAAATATAAAAATTAACATCTCACTCTGTATATTATTTCTGTAAAAAACAAGCATTACCGTTTCTGCATAAACATTATTATTTTGTAAACACACACAAAGAATCCTGCAACCTGCAGGTCAGTAAAGGATGCCACCCACAATCAGGGTGCCAGTTTGAACCTCAGACTCATTCCACTGAGACTTCAACTTGCTCTATTGCAATGCAATCATTCACTCAGACCTCTTCATTTGACCTCTGAAGAGCCTCAGATGTGTTATTTCCTCTCATTCCCCAATGTTGTTGCCTTAAACCCAATCTTAATTACACCTCACCTGAGTTGTTGTAAATATTCCCAGATAATCCTCCTGTGTTTAGCCAGTTACCCACATACCTCCAAAGTTACATTTCTATAATCCAAAACCATGAGCAAAGGCAAAAACAAACAACAATAAAAAACAAAACAGAAACTAAAAAATATTACAAGGAAGAATATTTATAATATACTAACTGACTAATGGGACGAGATAAACAACAAAATTATATGTAAGGTAGTAATATGTGGTCTAGAGAAGAAAGCAGGGGAAGAGGACAGAGGCTGTCCCCAGGCAGTTTCGATTTTAAATAGGATGTTGAGGGAAGGCTGCCATGAAAAGAGAGTATTTGAAGGCTAGGAAATAAGTCATGGAAATAACTAGGGAGAATGTGATTGGCACGGGGATCAATGGGCTAAGGTTCAGTGGCTCCGTGTGCTCAGCAAACTGCAATGTAAACAGGGCAGCTGGAGCGGACAGGAGGTGGGAGATAGAACATGTCTCTGAGTGAGGTATAATAAAAACAATGGAGCGACCACAAAAAGGCTATTATAATTCTCCAGGTGAGAAGGGATTGTGATATGGACCAACGTGGTAGCCAAGGAGGTGATTAGAAGTCAGAAAGTGCAGACGTATGTGCCAAAGAAAATCCAACAATGACTCCAAGGATTTATGCCTAAGGATTTGGATTAACCAAAATTTTTTTTCCGAGTGATGTTTCTGAATAAGCTTTGCAATTTTGAAATCTAGTTTGACACTGTGGTTAAATACACTCCAAGAGGTCATTTACTGTGGTTAATGTTTCTCCAGTACATCTTTCCTTTGGGGTTTAAGAAATTATTACAGAAACATGTAATTCTCAGAAATGCCAAACCAACTGTATTTCAAATGCCATGTGGAAGCACAGAGAATAAGGTCTGTCTTCAAAACTTCACCTCTTCCGTCTGTTTCCCCTCAGATTTTCTTTGGTATCTTATTAAAATGGATTTTAAGGTTCTGAAGGCTAATAGTGGAGGGAGGTGTTGACTAGCCTACAAAGGGGCATGAGAGAAGTTCTGTGAGTGCTGGATATGTTTCATATCTTGACTCTGGGGGTAACTTACACAATGTGATGTGTTTCTGAAAACAAAATTATGAATTTCAAAGAATGAGTTTACTATAGATAAGCGATACATCAATAAACCTGATTTTAAAAAAAAAATAATCCAGCAAGTATTATAAATTGACACATGTCGTAAACGCATATATATGTTGTCCAAATGTAAAAGGAGTAACATATATTACGTAATATGTTCAAACACTTAACTCTTCTGATTAAAGCAATGTTCCTCATGCCATTTTCCAATAGTATTTGGAGCCATGCAGTTGTTTTTACATTTCAGCCATGCTCACTACAGCAGGAAGAACTAGGGTTTCCCCATTGACTTTATTCCTTAACTGCAGGAAATCTCAAATAAGGCTTCTGAACATTTATCATAAAGTTTGACAGAAATATGTAGATGATTCAGGTGAACATGACCTTAAACATTACTGAAAATACCAGAGAAGTTTGCATCTGTGTTTCAGATATTAATTTATTAAGAATAGTCTTGGCCATTCTTGTTGTATACTATCATTAACATATCTCAGGACAAAATATGTACTTAAGACAGGTTTAACCACTTATGATATGAGACAAAGCGCTATTTTACAATCTTCTTGTTAATTTTAAGTTTTTAGCTAGCTCATTAATAAATCTGAGGTTATTAACGTTTATATCATACTAGAGGCCCGGTGCATGAAATTTGTACACGGGTATGGTCCCTAGGCCTGGCTGTCAATCTAAGCATGAGCCCTGGGCAGCACCTGACCCCCGAGGCCCACACAGGAACCCCTCCACGTGAGTCATGGCGCCCAGGTACCTATGTGGAGATGCGGTGAGTTCAGCCAGACTCCACAACCAAGGCGCAGTGTGGGCCTGTGGGCCACCCAGAGGCATTGCACAGAAGCCAGGCAGGCAGCACACTCTCTCGCAGCCAGCCTCACAGACCAGCTCTTGAGCAAACCCACAGGGAGCCCAACCGGCCCCAGCAGTTCCAGGGGCTGCTGCCCAGCTCCGAAGAGGCCGTGCAGGTGCAGGACAGGCTCCCCTCAGGCGTCTAGCACCTAAGTGCAGGGGCTTCACTGGCATGAGAGCCCTGGCATCCTGGGGGAGGCTAACAGAGAGAGTGAGCTCAGCTGACACCCCACATTCTCACTGCACCTCCGTCCCCATCACCCCTGCCCCCAAGTAGCCAGAGGGAGGTCACAGTGCATCTACGCCACCCGCCGTGCTCCGCACTGCCCTCTGGTGGTCAGTGCATGTCATAGTGAGCAGTCGAACTCACCATCTCCAGTCAAATGACCACCCAAGGGGACAATCTGCATATTAGGCTTTTATTATATAGGATAATAAATCTCAAAAATGTCAACTTTGTCTTTTTTTTTTCAATTGTAGACTTGGGCGGTAATCAAACAATCTACATTTTGCAATTTTTATTTAACACTTCATAAAATCAACTGTCTAAACATGAGGACTAGCCTATTTAAAATCAATAATAATTCCCGTTAAATGCAGTTATCCAAACACGTGCAATATCAGTACACTAAAATACTCTTAAAAATAAACACTGCCATCAAAATCCAATGAGATTCTACTTGACATTCATTTGGATGGCTATAATCCAAATGTCAGACAGTAATGACTTTTGGCAAGGATATGGCGAAACTGAACAATCACATATTTCTGGTGAAAATGTAAAATGGTGCAGCCACTTTGTAAAATAGTCTTGACAATCCTCAAAGGGGAAAATATAATTACAATATCACCCAACAATTTTAGCCCAGGTATAGATCAAAAAGAAATGAATACATATAACTACACAAAAAACTTGTGTACAAATACTTATATCAGCATCATTACCAATAGCGAAAACATGTAAAAAGCCAAAAGTCCATCAACTAATAAATGGATAAAAAATGTGATATATACAGATCCTATAATGGAATGTTATTCAGACATAAAAAATTAAGTACTAATTCATACAACAAGGAGGTAACCTAAAAACATGTTCAGTGAAAGAACCATACAAAGAACTACATATTGTATAATTCCATCTATGTGGTAAACCCACAGAAGCAGAAAGTATATTAGTTTGCCAGAGAAGGGCATGAGGAGGGAGGTAACTTTTCATGAGTACAAGGCTTATTTTAGGAATGAAAGAAATGGTTTGGATTAGACAATGGTGATACTCATACAACATTGTGAATACACAAAAATGCACTAAATTATATACATTAAAAAGGTGAATTTATGATACATGAATATTTCAGTTAAAAAACAAGTAAGTAAATACTGCAAATCATTCAACATTGTAAAAATCCCTATGATTCTTACAGAAGCTTCATATTTAGGGGCCTGTAACAGTCATTATAGTAAATATTATAAGATCTTAATTATTTCTTTTAATTTTCCTCCAGGAGAGGT
Organism: Lasiurus borealis; assembly: GCA_004026805.1. Taxonomy (NCBI): domain Eukaryota; kingdom Metazoa; phylum Chordata; class Mammalia; order Chiroptera; family Vespertilionidae; genus Lasiurus; species Lasiurus borealis. The sequence continues at coordinate 34,617 of PVJN01002399.1, forward strand.
TCTAAAATGTTCTATTCAAAACTTTATGGGTACCATTCAGTTAATAATCCATTCTTGGAGTTAGGATGGAAAATTAAGCTTTATTATGGCAAATCTGATATTCCATGGACTATTTTTCCAGACTCATCTATTAACATTGTCCAATCAATAGACATATCAATTCTTCATTGGCCATTCCTTGCTCCACCATGTCCCTTTACTCAAGCTATTCTATTGGTCCAGAACGCATGACCGCACCTTCCCTGCCTTAACAAAGCCTCAGTGAATTTCATAGCTTCCATGAAGTTTTAAGTGCCTCCACCTAAAGTTACCTATACTCCTACTTTTTTGTCTCCTTACAGTTTGTCACTGACTTTTTTAAAATGTATATAATAATCTCCATAGAGACAAGCAGATCAGATATAAGTCTTGCTTGGCTTTATTTTTTTTTAAATGATTAAAGCAACCTATTTTTGTTTATTTCTCTCCCTAAGTACCAAAATCCAGTTCATATGCATGTGAGTAAAACAATGTCTGGAAATGTATGTTAATATATAAATAAGATAGTAAATATAAATAAAATCAATTCAATCATGTCTACTCTGGAATATAGGAATAATACTAACCATTTGCATTGTAAATAAATGTGGAAAGAAAGCAGTAACAACGAAACTAAGATAAAAATATAACAAAAAGGGATAACAATTGGAAAAGTCAGTGCCTACAAAGACAAGTGCAGTATTTTTATAGTCTAAGCTACTCATCACTTTACCATAAAAAGAAAAACAGAAGACCTTTGAAAAAAGATTGATAATAATATATAAACGTATTACATCAGTAATTCAAAATGAACATGAATTATTTTAATATGAAGAATAATAAAGCTAATACTTCTATATATATAAAAGCCAAGCGACCAGAAAGTTGGAATAACCAGAACAACTAGAACAAGCAGTCACTATGAGGCACATCGATGCCGGGCAACTGCCCTGATTGGGGTGCGGCCTCTCCCCAGAGCTGGCCCTGGCCAGAACAGAGACAGGGCTGGCTGGCCAACCACCACCAGCAGCCCCCTCCCTCCCCATCAACCCCACCAGTGATCAGCCCCCACACTCCTGATTGGGGGTGGGCCAGCTAGCCAATCTCCCGTGACCCCTCTTCTGCCCTGCTGGCCTGGCCTGATCAGTCCTGATTTGAAGTAGGCCAACGGGACCCTAACCATGCATTAATTCGTGCATGAGGCCTCTATACCTATGTAATAAAACCACAATATGCAAATTGACTGAATGGAGGAATGACCAGTCACTATGATGCACAATGACCACCAGGGGGCAAAAGTTCAATGGAGGAGCTGCCCCCTGGTGGTTAGTGCTCTCCCACAGAGGGAGTGCTGATCAACCAGAAGCTGGGCTCACAGCTGGCAAGCATAGCAGCAGTGGCAGGCACCACTTGCAACTCTGTGGCAGCACTAACGATTCAGCTTAGGCCATCTCCCAAGGGATCCTAAACTGTGAGAGGGCACAGGCTGGGCTGAGCTAATATGCTAATTAATCCAAACAGATGAACAACCTTCCAGACGACCTTCCAGAAGAAGCTGGGCTGCGAGGGGCTGCAAAGGCCAGCCAGGGCTGGGGGCCAAGCCCCTTGCACAAATTTTGTGCATCAAGCCTCTACTTTATAACTTACATTATAGACAATACAAAGTCACTCTCCAGACATTAATTTCAGTAACTTCAAAAGGACAGGACATTTCAACTTCACTGTTGATTTAAAAAAAAAACAAAAAACATATTTCTTTATTGATTTCAGAGAGGAAAAGAGGAGAGAGAGATAGAAACATCAATGATGGGAAAGAAATCATGGATTGGCTGCCTCCTGCACACCCTACTGGGGACCAAGCCCGCAACCCAGGCATGTGCCCGCAGTCAGAATCGAACCCGGGACCCTTCTGTCCACAGGCTGACACCCTATCCACTCAGCCAAACCAACTAGGGCTGAATGGTTATTATAAAGGCCTCCTTTGTCTTCAAATTGAGGAGATGGAGGTAAGCTATGTGGATAGACACAGGGATCAGGGAGTTAGGAAATAAAACTAGGTGGTGTTTCTAAGACACTCCAACTGGGCAGGGAGGGATAGAGGCATAAACTTTAAAATGTATGGATATTGGTAAGACAGGCAGATGCAGATTACCAATCTCAAAGTAGTACAGTGTAGAAACCAATCCCAAGTATGTTGCCAAGGCAAAATTCTTTGAAAAGACCCATCAGGAGCTAGCAAGGCTGTTTCCACTCTCTAAATTGAAAGGTGTGCATTTCCTCTTGCCCTCTCTCTTGCCCCCAGCATGCAATGGTTTCATTCCTGTGGCAGGAGAGCACATCCCCAGCACCCAGGTGACTTATGGCCACATGGGCCTTCACACATGGACTAACAGACTTTAATTAGCATGGATGCTAAACTACTCGCCATGGAGAGGAAGCTCTGGACACGGTCCTGCTCCTGGAGCTCCAGCTATAACTTTTCTAAGACTGGCTTCCCTCAATAAACTTTGCTTCCATTACAAGTTTTTGTCCACAACTTCATTCATGACAAGAACCAGGCTCAAAACAGCTACATTTTATGGTTTCAAAATGATTTTCTGAAGAACATGCACATATGTATGCCGGCCTAAGGTTCTGTTCTTCAAAATTTTTTACACTGAATTCTATAATTATATTTGGGGTAAATAAAAGCATTACTTTTGAAAATAATTTACTTGCTAATATTCAATTTCCTAATATTCAAATTTATTGTCTCATATGTAATTGAGAACAACTGGATAAATTAAACAAAATTAACTTTTATTGTACTGGTATATATGCAGCAATTAAAAACTAAACTCTGAGTCCTGACTGGTTTGGCTCACTGGATAGAGCATTGGCCTGCGGGCTGAAAGGATCCCAGGTTCGATTCCAGTCAAGAGCATGTACCTTGGTTGTGGCACATCCCCAGTGAGGGGTGTGGAGAAGGCAGCTAAACGATGTTTCTCTCTCATTGATGTTTCTAACTTTCTATCCCTCTCCCTTCCTCTCTGTAAAAAAATCAATAAAATATATTAATAAAAACAACTCTGAATAGTTTTCAGACATTGAAGGTAATATAGCTATTTGCATTTCCAAAGAAGTAGAGAGCCAATAAAATTATTTTTTCTTTATCAATTAATATATTACATAGGTATCCTTATTTTTAGTAGCTCATTTATATTTAATATAGCTGGAATATAATTCCTCACCACAGCAAATATTTTGAACTATATTATTTACATATTTGTCCATAAGAAATATCAATTGATTTTCCAAAGCATGTAAAATTTAACTCTAGTAACTCATTATACAGTATAAATTTTCAATGTGACACTTATAAAAGAATATACTAACTTGAATATGTTAAATACACTTGTAAATTACTAACAAATGAATTGGCAACAATAATTTTCTAATTACCTTAATGTGGTTTTCAGTTGTTAAACATCCATGATTTTTTCCTCCAATTTACTGAACATTTAAACACTTCTGTAAAAACAAACAAAAAATTCATTAAATTAATAATGAAAAAAAATACTTTATTTTATGGCTATAATTGTAGTGCTTCTTGAGTAGGTTTTTATATTTCTCATTGTTTGCCAGTAGTTTGTCCCCCACAATACATAAGGTATAGCAGAGAAACCATGGTATAAAAACAAAATTCTATTTACATATGACACCTCTCCTCCATGATCTACTTCACTATAATGTTCACTCAGAAGAGAATAAATTTGGTATAAATTTAAATATTCCCTAATTAAAAGAATACATAAATTCTTTCAAACATATTCCAAGATTTCCATTAAATGTTCTGGTATCTTGCAACAGGCTCCTCAAGCAAAGACCCTAGGATGTATCTAATCACTTTTATCTTAGAAAGAACTGCTGTGCAAAACAAACAAAGAAACACACACACACACACACACCACGGGGAAATTCCGTAGTTCATTTTGCTATCTAACCATATGCCAGGTATACACAGAAACATGCACACATATACTCTATGTACTAATGTGTACATACACTGAGGCTATATTTATAATAACCTAAAAATTCAGCTTTTAATCATATTAGAAAGAAAGAAGTAAAAATGTAAGTTTACTTAAATGGTAGATTTACAAGACGGATTATCTTCATTTTCTTTAAATTTCCATAAGGTTTTTGTATTTCTTTTATTACTGTTTTCTTACTGAACTTGTAATCAACACATCTGACATTTCACAAAAAAAGGCATGATGTCATTCAGAGTGTTTCTTCGGAATTTCAATGTTTTCTAATGGTTCTATCAACCAGTCATCAATTTTTAAACTTTCTGGTGAGTCATAGTGCTTCGTACAAGCATCAGGTGCATTAGTTAATTATACTACTTAGTATTTATGCTATCAGAAATATTTTATTATAGCAGGAGGTTAACTATATACATGCTAAACAATAACAGTTCATTATCTATGGGTAAGAAATTAGATATTGTCAGATAGTGATTAGCATAAAATAAAAATTAAGTTCTCTTTGCAGAATCACTCTTGATTACAATTGTACACACACAAATAGAGGAACATATTCACTAATAAACGTATTATATTTTGTTTGAGGTTTTGAAAATATTAAAGCAGTGGAACTCACTGCATTTTTTTCTAGTTAGTGTCTAGCCATATATATAGCCAATTTGTGAGGTGTTTTCTTTTTGTTGTTTTTTTGTTTTTTTGTTTGTTTGTTTTAGCACAAGAGCAATATAAGTCCATATTTAAAGACAAGCTTGCTACTAAACAGGCAATTGAAAGCAATTCTTTAGTCAACTTCTTGTATTTCCCTGCATAACCATTCTTTCAATAAAAGGAGCATATTCAATAAATATTGGCTGTTTACCTAAGGTGATTTTCTTTTTTTTTTTAGACCAAGCATAACTCTTCATACCTAATAATCATGGGTAATAACAGTATAAACACTCCTACAGATATCCTCACCCTTTAAACTTGTTTACTTCCTTTTAGGAAACACATTCTGAAATCCAAACATTAATATTTACAAAGTTTTTCATATATCACCAGACCCTTCCCTAGACAGAACCAATCAGATTGTCCCTAATGCTTAGGCTGAACCTTCTACCAAAACATGAATTGTTTGAGAACAGGGACTATGACTACTTTTTCAATTTGAACTACCACTCCTTACAGAACTAAGAACTAAGTGAAATAAGCCAGTTAGAAAAAGACAAGTATCACATGATCTCACTTATATATATGGAATCTAATGAATAAATAAAGCAATGATCAAAATTGATCCAGTGACAAAGAAGCATGGACCAGACTGTCAAATTTCAGAGGGAAAGCAGGAGTGAGGTGGGTGATAGGAGAGATCAACCAAAGAACTTGTATGCATGTACACAGCTCATGGACACAGAAAATAGTATGGTGAAGGCCTAGGGGAAGGAAGGTAAGGGAAGGATGGAAGGAGTAAATGGGGTGGGGGGAATTAAAGAGGACATCAGTAATACTTTCAACAATAAAGATAAATATTCTTTAAAAGGGCCTTAAAATGCTGTGTAAACAAAACATTTACCTTTTTTGGTTAAAAATATTTTTGAAAACTCTCTATTAGCCTCCCATAAATTGAAATCAAGAACAAAAATGCCATTGTATGTGCCTTTGAATTTGTTTGTATAGTTACCCTCATAGGACCTTTTGCTTTCCTTTTTGTACAGAAGAACAGAGTATCTTCTATTTACAGTTTGACTATTTAACAGCTAAGTGATTCACTCTCTGAACTACTATATCCACGAAGGCACTTAAGAGTTAGTAGACAATTTAAAGGGAAAAAACAATCGCACACAGGGTCCCGTAGCCTCCTAAGAGTTAGCAGGTCTAGTCTGAGTTAAAAAGGGAGGAGACAAAAAGTAAGAGAAATAAAAAACCTAACAGTCAGAAGAAGGTATTATATCAATGATATCAATGATACTATCTACCAATATGAACTAATAAAGCAAGTTTCTAATTAACAAAATTGACCTAAAATGGATTGTAGAAAGGAGCTACTGTTATTTTTTGAGCAAAATGGTCAAAAAGTGCTGACTGAGGATATAAAAATTTGGTGTGTCTCTGATAAAAGTTAATCCATACAAATATAGTATTTTCATTACTGTTCAAATGACATAAAGCAATTCCCTAGCAATTAGTATTGTGATTCACTCTAGGTCTTTTGAATTACATGAAGAAAATACTTTGGTTATGAGTACAAAACTGTTTTGATTAAAAATTAAACTTAAGTTGACCCAAGCTTTAGGTAAAAATGTAAAATCAAATACATCAAAATGGAAAATAAAATAAGATTTGATTCACTGATTAAAATGTAAACACCAGTGAAAATGAATGTTCAAGGTAAGTTTTCTAATACTGAAATAGCAAATTTACAAAGTAGAGCAACTTCATTCATTATCCACTCACTCCTTTATCCATCCATCCATCAAAGATGTGTTAAAATGCCCAGGCACAGTTCTAGGTGCTGTGGATCCGGCAGTGAAATGAACAGAAAAAAGTAACACTCCACACGTTTATACTTACTTTCTAGATAGGGAGAAAAAAAAGAATATGGGAGAAAGAGAAAGACAGACTATAACAGAAACAGAGACACGTTTTTTTCCATTGAAAAATGTTTCTAAATTTCAAACAATTTTACTTTTGAACACTTTATATTCTCAGTTAACCATAAAACTTTTGTATTTTAAGGATTAAAACACTCTTTTTATATCCTCACTTAACCTTCACACACACAAAAAAAAATGAGGTTGATATGAAGATGATTATTTTACAAATAAATACTCTGAGACCCTGAGGGTAAAACCAGAGTTTGAACACAAGGGACCTTAACTCAGTCTCCAGCTTTTAAAAGAGTGTCATACTGATTATTGCTGTCTACGTTAGAGAAGAGTATATATAAGTTAAGCAAAAAATAAGCTTCCTGAATTTTTTTTTCAAAAAGTAATCAGCAAAATTTCACAACACTTAATACTGTTAAAATGCACCTTCTCAGTCTGGTATATAAATGAGACTACAAAAACTCCAATAAAAATTAGTCTAGAATTGAGACAAAAATATATACTATTGTCTTTATATGGCATTAAGTATAAAATTAGGTGGCTTATTCTACTGAACTACTCAATAAAAGTTCATAAGAAATTAGGAAGTGAGATGTACAAATATATATTTTTAAGAGATCATTCTGATGTCAATTAAATAGATGGTTTTTAATGTAAAATTTATAGTGACATTTTTTAAATGATCTGTAAAGACAGATTCTTTCAAAAATAAACATTTTTACTGATTCCATTAAAATTGTTTTTCAAGTTATTTTTTTAGTCTATCTACTTAGTCTATGGGTTATTTTCAAATATCATCTATTTTCGGTCCTTATCGATAATCATCATCATGCACTATCATATTATCTCTATGGAGCATTCAGACCTGTTTTTTATCGCATTTTCAATACCATAATCCTTATAGCCATGTGACATAGACAGAGAAGAAATATGTTGTTTTATAGACTACAAAGCGGTAATTTATAAAGATTACCATGATTAACAATTGACAGTACAAGATAAGATTCCAAGGTATTTTTCTCTTCATTTGGTCTCCTGCCACTACATGTTTTCACCATAGGCCCTATACTTGGCATATTGCAATGGTATTTTTATTGCATCATTCTGTCCTCTCTCAAATCTATTCTAGTAAATGTACAGGGTAATCTGAGACCTTGTTTTCCTCATGTAGGTATTCTGCTCATCAATCCACAAAAGCATCCTATTGTTATACAGAGTCTTCTTTACAAGACCCTCTATAGGAAGAATGTTCTCTTCTGCTACAAACATTTTTTGGATACAATTGCACCAGAAAGAATTTCTACATCAGCCAGCTTCTGGTGCTGACAGTCTCCTCAAACCGATTATAATGGACAGTGGCTTGTTAATGCAATGGCTGTACCAAGAATGCTCCCTTCACTTATCTATACTTACACATTGAATACCATAATAATAGAACACTACGGCCTCATTCTCCCAGGAAATTTGCCTCAACACAATCACATCTCTAAATTCCTGGTGCATTTTAAATCGGGAGTGCAATTTTCAGTCTGAAATGTAGCACATTTTCCTTGTGTGGTGTTTTATGGGCCTCCAAAAGTAAGCCACTGTAAAAAGGAGAGTGCTTTGGGGCAAAACTTTTAAATCAATGACAAAGCTGGATAAAATTTCCTAAAACCAACAGTTTCAGGACTATGGAAAATGACCAGTGACACAAGCAATTAAGAAGAGTTTATTCCAGAAAAAATACTCTACTTCCAGCTATAACAGTAGAGATCCTAAGGAATTTCATCCTGGAAATTCTTTTAGGTCAAACAATAAAGCATTTTTTATTAAGATATAATAACAAATCTTGATAAATTTAAAACAATTGAAATTATACAAAGTGAGTTGTCTAAACAACAAGAATTACATTCATTTTTAAATTGATTTTAAAGAGAAAGGAAAGGAGAGAGAGAAACATCAATAATGAGAATCATCAACCCGCTGCCTCCCACACACCTCCTATTGGGGATCAAGCCCTGACTAGGAATCAAACCAAGACCTATTGGTTCCTGGGTTGACAATTAACCACTGAGTAAAACCAGCCAGGCAATAGTTTATTATTAGGGAAAAAGAACAGCAGATAATAACCCTCAAACCTTAGTCAATGTATCACCTACTTCTTTACTTACAAAAGGCTAAACATTTTATATTTGGTACAAATGAACAATAAAATTTTATAATTAAGATAAGAGAAGAAACCTATTTTGCTGACAATCAGTTTGCTGTCCAACATAGATGGGATGGGATGGGATGGGATGGGATGGGATGGGATGGGATGGGATGGGATGGGATGGGATGGGATGAGACAGGGAAAGTGAAGGGAAGAACCCTTAATTAATGTCCACTATATACCCAGCCATGTGTAATATTAAGGATTGGAGAAACATATATATATAGTTCTGCCCTCTTACAGAAAGCATCTATTTATTAAAATGATAACCAAGGAGTAGGCCTTTTACTTATTTTTGTTTACAATTCAATTACACAGAGATGTTGTTGCCCTGTCTACAGAGAAGTAGCAATGCCTGGATTAATGAGAAACATATGGCATCTATAACACCAGCACTCTCAGCCCAGCAGAGACATTGGTCAGCTAAGAGCTTGTACTGGAGTGGTTAATTTTTCCAGGGGTCTGCTTCTGCCGTATTCTTCCATCTTTACAAAGATAATAAAGTACAAGGCCATTATTATCTTCCAAGTATCCAAAACCACCTAAATGTCTCATACTCACAAGCACTTATTTCTTTGAGCCTGGGCTAGGACTGAATCCCAGATGCAATAGCTTGTTCCTATGTAAAGTTCTATGCAGCTATTGCCCTATGACATAATAAGGGAGAAAATGTGACCTGCTGTGAACCATGTGCCATCAGCAGGAGTTCTAGCATTCTGCCATTCACAGGAAAATGAGATGCTGCTACCTTTGATGAGAGAAAAGGTGTAAAATATACAACAGATATGACTATTGAAGGCTAGAACCAACACCTAGAAAAGGACTCGCTGCAGAGAGGAGATTCTGTGTGGGTAAGATGGATCAAGGGCTAGGACCAGAGGATTTAAACAGCCGATGCTCTACCCCTAAGAGACTCAATGATTCAGCCATATACAGGATGGTAGAAAAGTAGGTTTATGGTTGTGTGAAAAATAATTAATAAATAATAATACAAGTATAAACTGTGTTTCACATACTCACAACTGTAAACCTACTTTTGGTAGAAGTCGTGTTTGCCTCTGCTTGAGAAATAGCTTTCAAGTTGTCAATGTAAAAAGCAGTAATTCAATTTAATATTTTACCCTCCTCACAAATGGCTAAGTCATCACTCTAACTATACATATTTGCTTCCTAGTCATGGTTTCCAAATATAATAATAGAAAATATTGAGTTTCTTTCATTTATAATAAAATACATATACTTACTCTCTATACTTTTAAATAACCATATTCTGGTAGGATACACTAAAATCTACCCTATTTCTTATTCATAAAATAACAATTGTTTTAAAAGTACATCATATGTCGTATGACAGAACAGTCCAAAATAATTTGAACATTTGCTGTAAATGTAATGAAAGTATAATATTTTACTATTTAAGATGTTAAATTAAGAGGATTATATAGATCAATATTCATATGTTTCAATTTCAGTATCAACATAGTAAGTTTTTAATCAATATTTTTCAAAATACAGAGAAGATGGAAAAAGAGTAATCTCAAAATTCCTGTTAAAATAAATAACTACAATTCATAAATTGCAAAGAATTTTCAAATTATACCTCAACCAAGTGAAACTGATTGTTATTGCCTCTTTGAATATGCATTGTAGAGCACATACATGTTTTATTTTTTTAAGATGGACAAAAGAAAAAATACGCCTTCCTTATTCTTTATAATAGATATGTTTTTGAAAGGTTGTATAAGAACAAATTCACTTTGGAGATATTTGCTATTTAAATAATTTCTAAATTATGTTGAAATCCAATGCATAAGAACCACTATTTACAGTGTAATATTTTCATTTTTTTGTCTTTATTTTTTTATAATGGTTATATTTTATTTTATTTTAAATGTCATTTAATTGTTTAAAGTATTACAAATAGTAGAATATATGTCTCCTTTTTTCCCATTGACCTCCCCCTTGGCCTTCCCTACTCCCCAGCACATGCCCTCACCGCCTACCCCACAGTGTCTTGTGTCCATTGGTTATGCTTCATGTATGCATACAAGTCCTTCAGTTGATCTCTTACCCTCCACCCCCCACCATGCCCTGCCTTCCTGCTATAGTTTGACACTGTGTATTATTAAATCTCCACATCTCCTTCCCTTTGACTCCAGAGCATAATGTGAAACCTGGGAGCCAAGACAGTATCTACCAGAATGACTTAGACAGTACACTTTCTGATTCATATGATAATTACCTGAGAATTATAAATGTAGGAAATCTTGTCATGTTTTATTTAATGTTAAAATTTAAGCAAGAAACTTTAAAAATGCATTGAAGCTGAAATGTCAAAGTATGAAAAGGTCTTCTTCTTTAAACATTACCCTATCCTTAAATAGCAGGGTTTTTGATTCACAAAAATGTATTTTCCAGTCATGGCTAATTTAGACAAATAAAACAATGTAAACTCAAACTACCCTATATAATAAGAAATGAATATGCTAATTATCCTTTATGTCCTGAGGTGTAATGACCGACCACATAAGGACCACTGATCAACAGGAGGGTGGGGCAGAGAGCTACAAGCTGGGAGCAGAGAGCTATAGGAAGGGTCAGGGCAGCAAGCTATGAGCAGGAGTGGGGGAACTACAGGAGGGCCAGGCAGCAGGCAGAGATCTCCAGGAGGACAGGGCAGTGAGCTACTAAGAGCAGCAGAGAGCTACCAGCGGGTGGATGGCCAGCTGAAGCAAGCAGCAGCATGCTACTCGTGCACCCATGCACAGGGCTACTAGTTAAATATAAAGAAAATAACCTAAAATTAAGTTAGTGTGCCAACACATACTACCAAATATTTTCTACAGACCCGGGATTGAATTTTTAAAAAAGGAGTTACTGAATTCTTATAGAGTTAGGTAGTTTCTAACTTTCTGTCCTAGAAAAATGATCTTTATCTTCTATATCGAAGAGGCCAAATTGTTAATCCTAAGGAAAATCCAATATGCCAGAATCCTGAGTTTTACTGATGTGGAGAACTGTGTATCTAATGAAGTGTTCTCAAAGGTAGAAAGGAGTTCAGATTGCCAAGGCAGACACTGGCTCTCAGATGAACTTTATCCCAAAATCCTCATTCCTTTGGTCATTAAGAAAAGAAAAAAAAACAATAAATGCATTCTAACTAAAGTTTAAAAAGCTTCTGAGAAGTGACCTCTGCTAAAGTCTTTTGGGGATGTTCCAACTGTGCAGGGGGCAGTGGGATCACAAGGCAGAAAGAAGAAAATAAAAGCTTCTACACAGTGAAAAAGAAATCTGGCTGGACCACTAAAAGGGAATTAGTTTACGTATCAAATGGCAGATGACCACAGCACTGTTAAATAGCTTTCTCCTCTTTTTCCTGTTCCATTCTTACATTGCCTGTAGTTCATTGCATGAAGTTTTATTTCTTATTTTGTATAAGGTTTTAAGTAGGAAATCTTCAGTACCAAGAGCTTTAGAACAGTGTGCTTTATATTCCACAGTAATAAGTCCTTTATCTGATATTCCAACATCTGGAAATCAAATCAATCTAACATAGTCCTAAATCGGGAAATATGTTTGTTTTTAAAAATCATCCTGAACTAAAACTCAATGAACTTGACTCAGGGAGAGGCCTTCGATCTGGTTTCCTATAGAGTTCTAACCCTGAGAGTTCGAAGAAGCAGAAAAAGCAAACTGGCATAACCATCATCCCAAATACCTGCAGCTCTGAGGAAAGCTGAGCCTACCTGGACAGAACTCTGGGAACAGTTTAATCAACTGCCAAACACCTGAATGTTGCCACTTGAACGGTTTGGATGTTTGCCTCAAGTTTCTAGAAAAGTCTATCTACCCTAGGAAACCCCCACCCAAATAAGATTCCTTATAACTGAAATTTTGATCAGGTATAACTCAAACTAATTATAAAGCAATCAGCTCAAATTATACTGGTATTACAGACAATTAAAAATTAACACCCTTGATGAAATTAAGAGAATATATATGTGTGTGTGGATGTTGCCATCCTATTTGTGGACATTATTTTTAGTACATCTATTTTATTTCTATATATCATGTATATGTCATTTTCATAACACATAACCATGAGGGGGGAATGCTTATCACTTCTCTGAAACAATGTCTCCTGGAAATTATTTTTAGTTAGTTACTCTAATGACTTACCTATATTAAAATATGGATTTTTTAAAAATTTACTTGGCATGGAATTAATTCAAGATATATATATAATATATATGTATATATATATATATTATATATATATATGATATATATATAATATATATCATATATATATAATATATACATATATATCAAGAGACCAGAATGATGGAACAACCAGAATAACCGGAACAACTGGTCACTATGAGGTGTACTGCAGCAACCAACCAGCCCAACTGAAGCCCCAACTGGCCCCTCCCAACCTCCCACAGCCTCAGCGGGAAACCAGCCTGGCCCCTGATCAGCCCCCAACCCCAATTGGGGGTGTGACTAGCTGGCCAACATCTTGCATCCTTTCCCCAACCTGCTAGTCCGGCCCCAATAGGCCCCATCAGGGCAGGTGTCTGGACCCCATCCATGTACACATTCATGCACCAGGTCTCTAGTAGAATATAATCAATTTATTTTACAGTATGCATTCAGGACCTATAAAGAAGATACCTATATAGTTAAAATACGGAAATATTGTTTCTATTGTTTTTATACAATTCCATTAACAATAAAGTTAAATTCTGAAATTCATAGGGACAAAATCTATAAATATAGATTACCCATAACTATAACTGCTAATAAAGTTTAACATGTCCTTATTCCTTTGAGACAGTATTTAAAACCAAGAGACCATGTTTTTAGAAAACACAGCCATAAAGTTACCTTTTCCTAACTGATTAATATGTACCTTATAACTGTAAGAATAGCACACTACCCTATCTAATAAAGAGGGAATATGCAAATTGACCATCACTCTATCACATAGATGGCTGCACACACAACTGAGGCCAAGTTCCCATAAGGGGTCTTAATGAGCAATCAGCAGGGACCTGAGGGACCTGAGGCTACGCCCTCCTCTGCCCCCTTGGGGCTTAAGAGGGGCTCTAGGCCATACACCCAGCCCTGGCATCAGGCTGTGGGACCTCAGGCCACACTCCCTGCCCCAGTGCCAGGCCAGGGGACCTGAGGCCACACCCCTGCCCGGCAGGGCTTGACGAGGGACCTCAGGCTGTGTCCCCCACCTAGTGGGACTTGATGGGGGAACCTCAAGGCGCAGCCCCAGTGCTGGGTCAGGGAACTCAGGCCTTGCCCCTGCCCAGCGGGGCTTGATGGGGAACCTGAGGCTGTGCAACCTCTCCCAGTGCTGGGTCGGGGGCCCTGAGGCTGCACCCCCCAACCCCCACCTGGCTGGGCTTGACAGAAGACCTCAAGGTACGCTCCCCCACCCCAGCCTGGGCTGGGGGACCTCAGTCCACACATCCCCCATCCTGGTGCTGGGCCTGGGGACCTGAGGTTACACCCCCTGCCAGGCAGGACTTGACAAGGGTGTGACTGGCCAGGTCTGGACCTAGCCCAAATCGGGGGTAGGAGGGGAGGAGCTGGCCGGGTCTGGATCTCACATGATTTTGAGGAGGATGTAGATGGGCAGGGACTTGACTCTGGGTCCCATAGTGAACCGCAGATTCTGACAGGAGGAAGGTTTTCATATACATTTTACTAATTTCCTTTCATCTCTGATACTTCTGTTATAGATAAAAGGCAATATTGAATTATTTTAATATTAAATTATTTCTCCTAATCAATCCCCTTTTAATGTGCACAAAATATTTGCACTAGGGCACAAGTGTTATTATAGTAAAAATTGAAGAATAAAAAGGAATGAAGAATTTCTAGGAGATCAGAAGTTTGAAAATCTTGGCTAAAATCATTACTCCCCCCCTCCCCCAACAAAAAACAAACAAACATTTTTTTCTTACCACTAGTAGGCAGAAGCTTTTAAATTCTATATTTTAACTTGTAACTTTAACCTTCATTCTACTAAAGTGAATAAAATTGTAAAATACATTTTCAAAGCAAATCTATCTATATATTTAGATTTCAAGTAAGAATATTAATAATCAATCCAATTAAAAAATAAAGTCACAGTAAAACTGAGGTGGGTTAGCAAACGGAGCTATAAAACTTAATTAAACATTAGTCCTGCTCCCAGGAAACTGAGACAATTGTGAAAATTCTTGACAATGTGCAACACTCTTGGTTTGAAACTAATTAACAGCATTAGGAATAATAATAACAATAGAAACAAAAACTAAACTATAGCAATAACAGCTTCCGAGGCCAGCTAACTTAATCAAAGCACAATTTAGACTATAACCTGGACAAACTGTGTTAATAGCATGATGGAGTACAAAGGTAAATACACTAAGATATGACCTAAATATTAAATAGAAAATAAAAATAAAATCTGTCTCTACTCTACTGCAGTCCAAGTCAAATGCAACTTGATCAAATTAAGCCAATTTAGGATACACAACTACTTAAAAGCCTGAGCTATACCAAGTGATGAAGGCTAAATGGATTCAGTCCAAATCTCTTTTATGTGCTTAGATGCTATTTATTATGGCTATATTTTATTATACAGTAGTAAAAATTGCAAGGTGACATCCTGTTATTTTCCACTGGGAAAAATGATACAGATGCACTAGGAAAACTCAGCATACACATCGGCATGCCAGCTGCATTCCACTTGTGCATGTATAATGTGTCAACAGACACTGATGTTTCTGGGGCTGATTGTATAGCCAGCCAAACTATTGCTCCTTATGTGTCCCATACAATTGTGGCTTTACAGAAATCTAGAACCTTTTCAGCATCTTTAATGACATACTGAGAAAAAGAGTTGCTTTAAAATAAAGCCACTAAGCACCATTTCTTAAAAAAATATAAGATGTCTTTCTTTCCCCCTCTAAAACTGCTGCCCTATTTTAGCATACCATCAAACTGCAAATTGTAAGCCTGAATTCAAATCAGTTATCTAATAAGTCATCTCATTTGTTGAGAAAGTGAATGAGCTTCACTACAGAATTAAAATAATAGCTTTTCTAAGCCCTATAAATATCATCTTTCATCCTTTCATCATTATTCTCATTAATCTGCATTCATCGTATGTTGAAAATGGCGCAGGCATTACATAGAATCCCAACTACACAAAATAGAACTACTCATTATTTTATTCCGCTATTTGAGGGAAAGAAAGGAAGAGGAGATAAGGAAAATTGGTTTTTTGATTAATATTTGCAGCTTCTAAGGATAGTGACTGGGGTTCTGCAAGATCCGTACACTTCAGGCAGGAAAACCTGCTGCTGTAGAGCTTGAGGAGTTCCATGAATTGCTTTTAGTTTTAAAGTGGAAGCAACTCCGATCTGTTGCCATGACACGTGTCCTCAAAATTTCTGCTGATCCTAAAGCTCAGGGCTCCTGACATGTGACAAGCCTGCCACATTCCACCGGAGCCCCCTGACAGTGCCAGCAGGGAGATGCACTCACTCCCCCTGCCTCCAACGTACGGGCCATGTCATTCTTGTTGAGATCTTTACTCTCCTGGTTGTAAACATCAAGCAGTCTGTGTCTGCAGAGAGTGTCCTGCATGCCTTGTCCATTTTCCAAATTATTAATCCCTTTTGTAGTCTAAATGAAGCTTAAAAGAAAAATCAGATTTTTACATTTTTGAGACATCCGTTAAACTTCTGAATGGTAGATTATATTAAGGTTTTTTTTTGTTTTGTTTTGTTTTGATGCTGTGATCTCCAAGTCAAGTAAACTCAATAGAAAAGTTTCCTTTTCATTTCACTTTTTTCTGTTTAGAGCAAACAAATCCAGTTCGGGGGGTGCCCACACAGCAGCATCTGCATGATAATCATAATGTCATTACTGTGGTTTCACGGCTTGGGCATAATGGCATTAGTCTGCAATACCCATCTCATCTTCCATTCCCTTTACCAGATAAGCATGGAAAGAATATCCTACTGTTTAATGTTCCCTCTAGAAATTCAATCTAAGGTTAAAGCAAGGTTTGTCATAATTGCTACACAGTTTTAAGAACATCAGAGCAGAATTGTTCTTTATTACATCTATTACAACATCATGTATCACACAGCTGTTCAAAACTTGATGCCGATGTTTCCTTATGGTTACTGCTGAAGAGAAAAGACCATCACAAACCGCTCATTACAGTAACCACTTCCATTATTGAATTTTGGTGATCTCTCCTCCAACCCCTCATCTCTAACTCAAACCCTAAGGTGTCCCAAAATTAGAAGGTTCTCCTCTGCTTCTTTGTTTATGTTGATGGCTTCATTTTTTGTTCATTCATTCTACAACGTTCATTAAAAACTGGTTGGGGCTCTCGCCACTGCACTATTATATGTGTGATATGAGAACACTGCTTTCTAAGAAGTTTAATATCCTGTGGAGGAACAGTTGTGTAAATAAATATTTAAAAATATGAGATGCGTAGTTTGTTTAAAAACAAAAACAAAAAGAGCTGAAAGCCCTGGAGATGGACAATGGGTTTTTATGTGAGACAAACATAACAAAATGTGGCCTTGTATAGTCAATATTTCACATGGCATGTAATCGTACACCTCATGAGAAACCTCTAGAAGGCAGGACCTACCATTTGTTTTGAACACTCCCCCAGTTATATTTCACAAATTTTACATATATGTTTCTTAAAATATATATAAAATGAGAGTAACTAATCCATAAAGCCTGGACCTGAAGCCAGACTACTTAATTACAAATTCTAACTCTGACACTAGCTGTGTGAATTTAAATGACTGAAACTGTTTGTGCCTCAACTTGTTTATCTATAAAACTGGAACTATGAGCTATCTTAAAGTATCATTGAAAAGATTAGAAGTAGTCCACATGCCCATTTTTAATATATATATATATTTAGTCTTTGCTTTCCTCCTCATCTCCCTTCTCCCTATCTCCTCGCCCTCTGACTCTCTCTCTCTCCCCCTTCCTCCCCTGTCCCTTTCTTCCTTCCTCCCTCCCTACCTCCCTTCTGTCCTACTTCCTTCTTTCCTTCCTTTCTTCCCTTCCTCCCTTCCTTTCTTCCCTTCCTCCCTTCCTTTCTTCCCTTCCTCCCTTCCTTTCTTCCTTCCTTCCCAATGTTAGATGGAATTACTCAGTGCAATTTCCAATCCAGATACGAATGAATCCCCGGTAGAGATGTGAAATCCTGGGGAAATGATTGGGGCTCGGCTGGGATCCAGATCTATGTTTAAAAAACAGAAGGGGCATATGGAAAATGTTCTGGTGAGAGCACAGAAAGGCAAAAGTGCTTGTTTTGTGGGAAAAGATGTATCAGAATTGGGGGGCTGGAAAAAACAAAGACCAAGCTTGGAAGCACCTGAGAAGGGAGGTAATTCACTGAACTATTTGAAATGTTGTCTCACCTAAAACATTGTTGACTTTTTCTGTGCTGCTTCAGACTACAAAAATAAAACAAAGAGAGGAGGAGGAAGAAGAGGAGGAGGAAGAGGAAGAAGAGGAAGAGTTGTAGTCCAAGTGAAAGCCCTAGAACTGTCTTTAGCACATAACAGGCACCAAATTGTTTTTAACTATTAAAGCTAGGAATGGCCCTGGCTGGTGCTCGGTGGTTAGAGCATCAGCCTGCAGATGCAGGGGATGGTTCTATTCCTGGTCAAGTGCACCATGGTCAAAGGCTCAATGCCCAGGTCCAGTCAGGGGGAGTGTGAGAGGCAACCAAAGGATGTCTTTCTCTCACATCCATGTTCCTTTCTCTCTCTCTCTCTCTCTCTCTCTCTCTCTCTCTCCCCCCCCACCTCCCGTTTTGTCTCTCCTACCCCCTCCTTCCTCTCCTCTACTACCTCTAAAATATCAATGAAAAAAATATATTCAGGTGAGGATTCCAAAATAATAATCCTATCTAATAAAAGAGCAATATGCATAATAATCCTATCTAATAAAAGAGCAATATGCATAATAATCCTATTTAATAAAAGAGCAATATGCATAATAATCCTATCTAATAAAAGAGTAATATGCAAATTGACCATGACTCCAACAAACAAGATGGCTGCCGCCAAAGTGGTCAAAGATGTCCACCCCCATGTGGACACAAGATGGCCACCACAAGATTGCCTGCAGGGAAGGGCAGTTGTGGGTAATCAGGCCAGCAGGGGAGGGCAGTTGGGAGGGACCAATTCTGCAAGGGTGGGCATTGGGGACAATCAAGTTTGCAAGGGAGTGACTGGGCAGCAGCAGAAGGCAGGCAGTTGGGGACAACCATGCCTAGAGAGGAGGGCAGATGGGAGGAACCAGGTCTGTAGAGGAGGGTAGTTGGGGGGGGGGGCAGACCTGCAGGGGAGGGCAGTTGGAGGGATCAGACCTGCAGGGGAGGGAAGTTAGGGGTGACCAGGTTGGCAGGGGAGGGCAGTTAGCGGTGACCAGGCTGGCAGGGGAGGGCAGTTAGTGGTGACCAGGCTGGCAGCAGAAGGCAGTAAGAGATTTGTCAGTTGGGCAGGGGAGTGGTTAAGGATGATCAAGCTGGCAGGCAGAAGCAGTTAGGGAAAATCAGGCAGGCAGGCAGGCAAGTGGTTGGGAGTCAGCAGTCCGATTGCCTGGGCAGTCGGACATCCCTCTTACAATCAGGCCCCAAAGGGCCTAAACAGGCAGTCGGACATCCTTCAAGTGGTCCCAGATTGGAGAGGTTGCAGGTTTGGCTGAGGGACACACATGCCCTGTACACAAGTTTCATGCACCAGGCCTCTAGTAATAAAATAAAGCTATATATGTTACACTTGGTGTTTTATATTCATGGTTTTAGAAATTATAACTGATAAAGTAAATAACATGATCATCATCCAAAAGATAGTGATTCTGCAGCACAAGGAACATAAAATATTCTCAACATGAGAGAGTAACTCAATGGCAGGGTTACAAGATAATATTTAGCTATAATATTCAAAAATGACACAAATAAAAGGCTATGATTTTGGGCTTCATAATCAATATGCTTACAATCATTTCAAGGGATTAAGTATCACTACTAAAAGAGAAAACAAAGAGCAAAATTTTTTCAAATGTGATTAAAGTCCTAAATAGCTCAATATAACTACCTTTATACAATTGCTTTTTAAAATTGGGACTCTGCTCTTAGGACTTCTAACAAAATGAAGCCTAGATATCCATATTTTCTTTATTAATAAACAAAAAATAACATTGCATAATCACTTCTGAAGATATTTTTTATTAGGCCCATCATAAAATACTTACTGAAATTTACAACTTTTAGTCTTTTGGATTAAGATGAATCATATAAAATTAGAAGAACGCATGGTCACTAGATGAAATTATTATGTACTTGCTTTTGTTTCTTCCCCAGTTCATATTAATCACTTAATTAATTAATTTCAACATTTCATTAGTTAAGTTTAAGCTGATAACCTTCTATAGCCTTAGAAAAAATAATTACAAGACTTTTCAACAATACAATGTAATAATTTCAGAAATACAATAATCATTTCAATAAATGAAACTATGATTTTCCTTGGAGTAGGAAGCGAGGACCTCTTTAAAAGCACAACTAGGCTTACATGATGATTATCCATTATTTCCTTTAAAACTAATGTTATTTAGGACAAATGCTGCTCAAACCAACAAACTATGCAAACATATCAGCTGTCATTCTAGTATCACAGGAATTCAACACATTGCTAAAAGAGATAATTCCAATTCACCAAGCTAGACAGCTGTATCCACAATACACAATTAAAACTCAGGGCAAAGGCAGTTAAGGGCTACACATGAGGCAATGATATCAATAGGTTATGCTTGGAATTAAAATACACGAGGATGAGATTTTCATTGGTAAATGGTTATGCAAAACTTTGAAAAGTAAATGTTAACAATAGAGATCAGAATATATTACAGCAGAAGTGTCCAGGAAGTAATCCATTTTTCTTCCATATATTTTCTATTTATATTAAAAATAGCATTTTCAGATATACACTTGTATCATAAAAGAAACTATCTTCCCTCTCTACTCCAGCTCACAACCAGTTAATCTCATAATTCATAATTCCTCTCATTGTTTTGACTATTTTTCTCAAATTTCATTATAATTCATATATATATATATTTATGTATGCTTATTCCTAAAAATAACACTGAACTCTCTGGTACTCTTAGTAATATTATTTTTTTAATTTCTTTGTTGATTTAGGTATTACATATATGTGTCCTTATTCCCCCATTACCTCCCCACCTCCCATTCATGTCTGCATCCCTGTTGTCTATGTCCATTGATTAGGCTTATATGTATGTATATAAGTCCTTTGGTTGATCTCTCCCCTTTACCCCCATCATCTTCTACCTTCCCTGGGGTTTGATGTTCTGATTGATGCTTCTCTGTCTCTGGATCTATTTTCGTTCATCAGTTTATGTTGTTCATTATATTCCACAAATAAGATCATGTAATATTTATCTTTCTCTGCCTTGCTAATTTTAATTTACAAGACTCTATCATAGTTTTCTACATTTCGTATTCTCTTCCGACCAATTCATATGATTTATTGCTTCTAGAATATCCTAAAATACAGGTAAATCCATGATAAAAATAGCTAACATTACCATGTGCTAAGCCTTGTTCTAAATCCTTTTGCATACAGTGACTCATCCACTATTCACAACATTTTGAGAGCAGCTCTCAGGACTGCCCTGATTTTAAGACATAGCAATAGAGACCTAGCAATTTATTAGTAATCGGCAGGACCTGGACAAGAAATCAAGCCCATTTAACCCCACAGCCCATGTTCTCAGCCACTTCATTTTGCTCTCTAACTTTCTTTGTCTGGTTTAATGCGATCTGTACTTCAGAGCGAAAACCAAAGGCAGATATTTCAATAAAGCTTTTGGCAATCATGCAACCAGTCAAAACGAAGCTTTCCTCTGTCCTCGTACCATGTAGGTATACTTCTCTGATTCTTACCGAATAGCCCCTTTCTGCTAGCTACTGTTTCCATATGGGATCACTCCACAAATGGTACTACAAGTACTATAATTACCCCGCTTTGTGAATATACAAAACGAAGGCCAAGGACATTTTTAAAAGTCTTAGGAAGTCCCAGGGCTGATAACGAACGCTAACCAGCAGCTGCGCTCCCCTCTCATCCTTGTCACATAGCATTCTAGCCCCCAGCAGAAAGGACAGACCAGGTCTGGGAGCACTGGGCTCCTATCTGGGTTTCCTATTTACTAGATTCACAGACTTTGGTGAGGGGCAGCACCTCCCACAGCCCGGGAGCGGACACAGGCAGGGGGGGCACTGCGAGTCAGGTGCAGGTCCAGGCCTAACGCCCGCTGTGACTGGTGCTGTGCGTGTCAGGCGGGGTCCCTGCCATGCGGGTCCCTGCCATGCATGGCATGCCTCCTTGCGCAACAGGCCTCTAATTTGTAATAACAGGCTATAAAATAAATGCCACTTTAATTGATTAATCCACTCCTCTTTGCACAAATAATCTGACCAACATTTTAGTAAATAACAGCCTCACAAAGTACTATATTTTGTCAGTGAATTGTATCAGCAAATGGTCAAATATCAACACTTAAAATGAAATAAAACCTGAAAGTGTTCAGGTAAAGTGCCCAATGTTTCGATCAGAAGGAAAAAAAAAAAACACAAAAAACAACCAAGTCAGGCCAGGACTTGGGAGTAATGGTATTTTAATTGGTTATTTTTTTAAGCATATCTTTTTCTGCCTATTGATAAGGGATAAGATGTATTTATAAGCTATGGCTTTATGAAAAGGAACTGTAGGGAAAATATTAATGTTTGTTTTTAATTTAAAATGAAACGAAGCAAAGAAAATTAAGCGAAAACTGAAGAAGCTATTTAATGCAAAGACCTTGTCAAATATTCCATGGAATGAATTGTGTTTGCTTCACTAGAGTATTACAAATGCTCACAAAAAATGAAATAAAAACTGTGATTAGCATTATGGAAATGAACGAAAGCTATTGTCTATGGTCATTAGTTACATAACGGAATTTTTTCTCCTTAAGAAAAAATAATATTGAATTCTTAGTTTTAATATATGGAATCATTTTTACCACATTAAGAGAAACAATGTTCCATTTCACTAATGAAGTAACAAAAACAGTGCATTTGATACAGCCCTAAGCAATCTGCAGAATTTCACCCTTTTTCCCCCCTTGGGGCTTAAATGCATTCTTTTCTAACATCATTGCTTGGAATGCAGAAAGATCATAACCTTACCTAGAAACCAGTGAGAATACTTATAGGTTAGCAATCTGTGTAAGAAGTGGCAAAACCTTTTACATTCTTCTTGAGTCAGGAGAAGGACTTTATCACATATTTAAGAAGAAAATTGTAGGTAAATTTGTATAATCCTTTCTACCCATTCTACATATAAGAATCTAGTGTCAAAGTTTTCATATGGAAACAGCATCCACATATATATCAGTGTGGGTCAAATTATAAATTATTAAATTGTTATCATTATTACTAAATTTTAACAAGAGGAACCAGGTTAATATTATATTAACTAATATATTCAAGGATTAAACTTCAAAACTTGATGATTATGATGAACATTATCTCTGAAGCCAAACCACTATTCTTGAAACATAAATGTCTTCATTCATTTAACCAACATTTAATGAATCTGCCATTTCTTTCTTTGCTGGCAGATATATAACTACTCCCCTAAGAATGCTAGCATGCTGTGCTGAGAGGTGAAATGGTCACAACTAAATACTACATTTAAGCATTCATATTTTAAGAGAGAGCAAGTCAATATCCTCTATGACTACCAAGGCATATTTGTCTAAATAGACATGAGACAAAGTAACATTCCCTCCACAGATTAAAAGTACCCAATTTAATTTTCAAATTGCCAATTGTAGAAAGATAGCTTAAATGGAGGTTTCACACACACACACACACACACATACATACACACACACACACCTTCACCTGAGAACTTAAACAATGCTTCTAAACCAAGTTCAATATCTGTGCTTATAAATGTACATAACAAATTTTGTGCACTGGGAGGGGGTTCCTCAGCCCAGCCTGCCCCCTCTCAGTCTGGGAGCCGTCAGGGAATATTTTACTGATGGCCTAAATGGAGGGAGCGGATGATCAGGGGAAGGCGCCACCCACATCACCCCACTGCTGCTGCCACTGCCAGCCACCAAGGTGTTCTCTTCAACACGGACTCCAGTCCCCTCACCACAAAAAAATGACAACTTTATTTAGGCATTTTCAAGATGTCTCTTTCATAGGATATGATCTTTCTTCCTTCCTCCCTCTCTCCTTCCCTTCCTTCATCTGAGGATATTTTTCCATTGATTTTTAGAGAATGTAAGGAGGGAAAGACAAAGCGAAATATCAATGTGAGAGGGACACCTTGATTGGTTGCCTCCTACATGAGCCCTGACCTGGGGCTCAGGCCAGAGAGGAGCCTGCAACCTAGGTACATGCCCTTGTTCAGAATTGAACCCAGACCCTACAGTTGGCAGGGCGAGGATCTATCCCCCGAGCCAAACCAGCTAGGACAGGACATTTCATAGCCCCTCCAACAGCAGACCTTCATTTTTTCCTCCAGGAGTGAGGTGGAAAAACCCTAGATCATCTTCTTGGATTCGTATTACCCAATTATTAAGAACACTGTTAGTGGTATACAGGGAGCTTAGCCAATGAGCTGTAAGAAAAGGTGTTTCCTCTGCAACTCACACACAGAGGCTGGCCTGCTGGGGTGCTGTCTCCCAGTGGCAGAAGCCTGGGCACGCCCCCTGCCTCTCTGCTCCTGCTCCCAGGCCTGCTGGGGTGCTGTCTCCCAGTGGCAGCAGCCTGGGCACGCCCCCTGCCTCTCTGCTCCCCACTCCCAGGCCTGCTGGGATGCTGTCTCCCGGTGGCAGCAGCCTGGGCATGCCCCTTTGCCTCTCTGTCCCCACTCCCAGGCCTGCTGGGGCCAGGCAGCAGTGCTGGCTTGGGCACACCCCCCTGCCTCTCTGCGCCATCCATGGCTTGCCTCACAGCATAAGCAGTCCCCTTCCATCCATCTGCACAGGCAACCTCATCCTGAGCCGGTTGTGACTGTTACAGTGTGCTGGCTAATTTGCATATTGCCTCTTTCTATATACAGATAAGAGCCAACTCAATTTTGTGGAGTGACTAATACATTATTATTATTTAAGGGTTGAAAAATTATTAAAAGACATGGGTTATGGATTATTCTGAGAGTAAAATACATTTCTCTGAGAAGGAAGCCTTTTTAGAAGAGGCTTAAAGTTAATGAAAGAATATTAACAAAAATCAATTATAACAATACAATGCACTCAGAGACAAGACATATTTATAGCTGATGAATATATTTTATCCTGCTTGACCCTTTACTACATTTCCGAACAGTAAACAGATTAGATTTCATTTTACTGAATTTTAAGAAGAGAACAATGAACCTTAATTTTGTCTCATTTAATATTACCCATCATGCAGTTAAAGCATTGATAACAGAAAAGGTCTTTATACTATTTTCAGAAAGTGAATCTAGTCTTTATATTTTGACTTTTGAGGACCTCAATAACGAGACAAGGACAAATTATTCTAGTCCACTGACCTTAAATATTCTGATCAATTCAGATGGTGTCTGTAGCAAAAGTTGAAACCAGAGACAGACCCGCTCCAGCAAATACAAGCTGAGAAGAGAAAAGAGGCCATAAAACTATACCACTGTTCAAACCAAGGGAGAACAGAAACTCGAGGTGAATACCAGAGGCTTTTTAAAGAGTCTTAGCAAGGTCGTGCTGATAAATTGAAATGAATACGACTTGGAACTACTAATAAATCACGCTAATTTATTCAGAACCCACTGTCCTGGCCTCTCTGAACCCAGAGGTAATAGTCAGATTGTTCCCATTCCCGATTAATAATTTTGAAAATCTTATATATCTTAACAATAGCTCATTGAGCTAGAGTTCAAAGTCTCTATTCTATTTAGGTTACTACAGTATCCCCCCAAAAAATCATCCTCTTAGGTAACAAAGGACTTTACATGAAATATTTATAATAAAAGGGTAATATGCTAATTAGACTGGACCTCTCCAGATGTCATTCCATACATCTTTCCTGACAAAGCCGGGGCCAGAGGGAAGCTGGCCCAGGTCCTGGTTGCCTGTGGGTGGCCCGAGGGAAGCCAACCCAAGTCCCGGGTGCCTGTGGGCAGCTGGAAGGAAACAGCCAGGGTCCCAGGTGCCTGCCAAGGGCCAGAGGATGGAAGCCTGGGTCCCGGGTGCTGGAGTGAGGCCAGTGCCGGGGGAAGAAAGGCCTACTCTTGCGTGAATTTTCATGCATCAGGCCTCTAGTACAATATAAGCCTGCACGTTCATTTGCCACATACATAACAGGATATTAACATTTCTTCTCAAGTTAACCCCTCCTTCATTCCTATAATTATTTGTATTGCTCTTAACGTAAATTTTTCTCATTTGTTTTTGGAAGTCCATTTTATACGTCATGCAGTTTACTGAGAACTTCCAGCTATTAGGAACAAACTATTTTATAGAAGCAGCACAGTTTAGTAAGTAAAGCATGAGCAATGGAACTAGACTGCCTGGGATCCAATTCGTGACTCTCCGATATACTGACAATTTGTCTATACCTCAGTTTTTTTCCCCTATGAAAAAATAATATATCATTACTTTCATCATAGGGTTGTTGTGAAGATTAAGAGTTAAACAAAAGCCAATCATTTAGACCACACATTGCTCATAGTAAACAACCAATAGCAATTTGACATTTTAGTTATTATTTATATACAAGTTTCTGAACAAAAACGAGAGATAAATACAAAGCATGGCTGAGTATAGGTTCTACCTAAAAAAAAAATGAAAATGAAGTGATTAAATCCATTTGTGGTTTTTATAAAGACAGATGGAAAACCATATAGGTAAACTTTATTACTTAAAAAAATACATTGTGTTGAAAATGTACTTAATATACCTAACCTACCAAAAAGTATAGCTTAGCATAGTCTTACTGAAAATGCTCTGAGAATTAGTCTGGTTGGGCAAAATCATCTCACTGCCCCTGCCCAGCATCACAAGAGAGTATCACCATGCATATTGCTAGCCCAGGGAAAGACCAAATTCAAGATATGGTTTCTACTGAATGTTTTTTTTTTGCTTTCATATCATCGTAAAGACAAAAAATCGTAAGTCAAACCATTGTATATCAGGGACCTTCTTTGTTTTTAATTTTCTTGAGGAACCGCTGTACTGTTTTCCATAGTGGCTGCACTATTTACAGTCCCACCAACACTGCCCAAGGGCTTCTTTTCCTCCACATCTTCACCAACACGTGTTACTTTTGTCTCTTGTATAACAACCATTCCAACAGGGGAGGTACTATCTCATTGTGGTTTCATTTGCATTTCCAGAAATGGATTCGTTAGTGTAAAGTGAACAAAAGGTGAAAAAGGTATTGCTTTCTCCCAGGTTAGCGTGACATATCGATTACTTTTATATGACAGAACCACAAGTCTCAGGCAATCTAGCCACTATACCAACAAATATTTATTGAGCACATACTTAGTGTCACAAACAGCATCTGCCCTTCCTTTCTCACTACAGAACTCTTTAAACACCATTGACCAGTTAATTAGTCTTTCTCTCCAGCTTATTTTAATATTCTTCTTAATTTTCAATGGAATTATATTGGGAAGTATGACAGGGAAAGAAGGGAATGAGTAAGGAGAGGAACCTTGTGTAACCCACTTTCTCTCTAATCAAGATTTTACCTCATCTTACCTTTCACCCTTTTCACTTGCTACACTTCAACTAGTTTATTAATATATCACAGCCACCAATTAGAATTTTTGAATCACTCAATATATTGTTCAGGCCTCTTTGTTGATCTAATCATAACTTATTTTCATTTGTTCTGAAGTTTTATATTTTTTTCAACACGCATACCAGAAAAACCACAATTTCTCAAATCAGTATAACACAAAGTTTGACAGATCTACCTACACTTAAATTTTGAAACTCTAATTATATGCAGTAATGTCACATTCCTTCTCTGCCTGCTATCCTTTATCAAATATGATATCAAAACACAAATATAAACACTAATATGTTATGTGGGAACACAAAATTAGCTGCCTTGCTTTGATTCGCAAAGTTAAATGTGAGTAACTTAGAAAAGTGTACAAAATGCATAGGCAAATAATAGACATTTACATATCTTTTAAATATTTTTAAAAGATAAAGCCACCTATTAAGACACCTCCTTGGGATAAAAGTTGAAACTAATAATAGTCATTTTACATGAAATTTTTATCCATGTACACAAATATCTAAATAACTCATTGGAATTTTTACCGTGATTTCTATAGAAATACATATAACAAATTAAAATTCATAAAAAATAGTAGCTGTGTACACTTGCATGGTATAATATATTTACAAATATATGTTTATAGAGCCATACGTGTATGTCATACACACACATACATATGAATATACATGTAAATATACATGTTGAACAACATGGGTTTGAACTGCATGTGTCCATGTTAGAAGTGGATTTTGTTCAATAAATAAAGTTGGCTCTTCCTATCTGAAATTTTCACATTCATAGATCCAATAAACCATGGATGGAAACAGTATTTTCATAATTCCAGCCATGGAATCTCAATCACATATCAAAAATATTCTTTTTAACCCGTGACTGGTTGAATCCTCCTATGTGAAGGGCCCACTGTAGTTAATATTTCAAGGAGTCACACCTGGCCTGTGCGGATCTATGAACCAGGAGCTCATGGTTTGATTCTTGGTCAGGGCACAGGCCCAGGGTTGCAGGCTTGATCCCCAGTAGGGAGTATGCAGGAGGCAGCCAATCAATGATTCCCTCTCATCATTGATGTTTCTATCTCTCTCTCTCTCCCTTTCTCTCTGAAATCAATAAAAAATATATTTCTAAAAAGAAATATCTCAAAGAGTCAGATGTTATATGCAGATATTGAACTGTGCAAGAACTGACATTCCTAATCCTCCTATTGTTCAAGGGTCAACTATATATATACAGGGTGAGTCAAAGGTAAGTTTAATGTTGCTTCTATATAAAGTCATACAAAATTAATAAAGAAAAACAGGTGAATAAATTGTGTTTTGCATACTCACAACTCTAAATCTACTTGTGCCTCACCCTGTATATAAATATAGGCTTATTTATTTACTTATTCAAAATAGCTCACAAATAAATGATTACTAGGCCAACTGGACCTCTGTCTGCAAACTCCTCTGTCTGGGAAGTGCAAGAGCCCATTTCCCTATGCAAAAGTACACATTCTTCTCTTGGGATTTTTGATCCAGGGCCAGATAGATGGGACAGACTCAGTTTATTTCTAGTCATATTAAGCGCTGAGGACTAATGGGCACTAAATGTTTTTAATTCATAACTTATTTACGTCACTAGGTGTCTGAAAGTTCTAAAATAGTAATTAGGAAGAACAGAAAGAGTACTGCATCACTTCTCTTAATTTTATACTTCAGACAAAGGTCTGGATTTTCCTAAGCAAAATGAATATACCCGATCAGAATATTTTAGAAAAGGCATACTTTTTCATAAAAATGATACTCTCTACTTGATATTTACTCTTCATTTCAAATTTAAAAGTCCATAAAGGACCAGGTTGGGCTGTATCAATGTAACGGAGAATATTACACATATGTGCCGTACTCAACACCTCTCAGAATCAAAATTATTTTCTCTAGTTGATATCAGCATTGTGTTTGAACTTTTTCCCCCTTCTTCCAATCTGATTCCCTTATGAAACACTGGAGGCCTGGCGCATGGATTTGTGCGCTGGTGGGGTCCCTCAGCCTGGCCTGTGAAGATTAGGCCAAAGCTGGCTCTCTGACATCTCCTTAGGGGTCCCAGATTGCAATAGGGTGGTTCTAAGATGACACAACCCAGAATCGGGATCCCTCCTCTCTGATTCCAGATGTGTCACCCACGAAATAAAGCTGCCAAGTCAACACAGGTTGGCAGCTGCGTTGAGCATCTTCCCCCTGGTGGACAATGCCCGTCATAGCTACCGGTTGGATGCTCAAACAGTCAGACAGTCGCTTAAGCTTTTATACATATACTAGTAGATTTTCTACAACAGCTGGCCCATACATATTAAGTATTCAATATATGTATACCTATGAAACTAATAAACTTTAGGAATAACTAAATATATTTAAGCCTACTGATGACATCAAAGGATGTCTTGATTTCCTAGTGATTATGCATAAGTATTTGTAGAATAAATATAAGAATTAATGCATGTCCATGTTTTAAATGGCAAACTCAAAAATGAATAGGAGCAGGTTTTAGTGTGAAAATTCCACCCAAGATTTTATTTCATTCATTCATTTACTGATTCATTTAACAAATGTTAACTATAGCTAAGGCACATTTTTAAGAGCTTGGATAAACATCACTGAGAACAAAGCCTTATTGCCCCCACAGCCTAATGAAAAATAATGACTAACATTTTTCCCAGTGATTTCTTTATAAAGATACTGGTATTTGTTGTTGTTTTTTTTCATTTCAACATAAATGCTGTAGCGAGGATTAAATAAAACGGGTTAGCCCTTAAAACCTTGTGTATGATACAGTTAGGTGTTTGGAACTGATCAAAGTTTATAAAGAGACACTCTGTTAAAAATTATGGTCAGTCTTATATAATATACCAAAGTTATAGAGAATTCTGGCACAACATTTACATAGCAGAAATTTACAGTTAAAATAAAAATGGGTTATTATTGCCATTATATTTTTGATAACCACTTACAGAGAAACAATAACCAAATAGTTAATTACTTTTAAAATAAAAATATATAAATGGTTCTCAGTAGAATGAAATTTTTAAAATTGATCTATGTTCTGCTATTCAGAGAATACCTTTTGAATGTTAAAAATTGTGGAGGAAAGAAATCCACTCTTTGATGAAACACATCTCTAAGTATCAAAATAAAAGCCTATTAATGATCAAATGTCACTATTTCATAAGATATAAAGTGTTTTGTGGTTTTCTTAAATGGTGCTGCCATTTTATAGATGGCAACTAGTAACAGCATAAAAACTTCAATTCTCACTCAACGATGAGCAGTTCTTACAGAAATAAGATAATTATTTTAAGGTAATTAAATGTATATATCTTAAATAATGCCTTCACCTTCATTTCAATTATTTCTTCTGCAATTACACCAAAAATTTAGCTAACATAATAGGTTATGTTACATCCAGAATTTTATGTCCAGAATTTTTTACTTACATTTAAATTATTAATTTGCCGAGACTGAAGATGTCCATATTTCTTAAGATAGATTTAGCTAACTAACTATTGCAGTAGAAGACAAAGGGATAATTTATTTTAAAAATTAAACACTGAATTTTTAAAGGCAGATTTATCAGTTTGCCAGATCTTCCAGTTTATGAAACAATGTCTAATAAAATGGCACAGTCATGATTTACTAAGGTTTTTAAATTCATTTTTACATCTAACATATTTTACACCATTGACGAGTCCTCTTCTCACATTTAAGCTTTCTGTATTATTGAAATTTATTTTTGTCCATTAAATAACCCTAATTCTGTCTTATAAAAGTTTAATTTGAGAAATATGCTTCCACATTCCAATAGATATAAGTTTTGTGACTGTGTTTTAAGAACATACATTTATTCTGGCAATACTACTAGGATATCATTTGAACATGCTATGGTTCTTTCCTCAAAACTCTGCTCTGTAATAATAAAGATGATTTATGTGTTACATGATTTCATTGAAGTACCCAAGGAAGAATAATTCCAGAATGTTAAAAAAGCAAGCTGTGACAATTTTAAACAAAAAATAAAAAGATTAACAAATGTCTTAATACGCATTTTAAAATTACCCCGCTAACAATTTCAAATTATGATATAAATATATTTAAAATAAAGGAATCACTTACAAGGGGAATAATCATAATATGATCATTATGATTAAAAACATTCATTTGTGTATATGGAAATAAAAAGGGTCTCTGGGTTTGAGGGTTTTCTTTGATTTAGTTTCTTCTTGTTTCTGTATTTTCAATAATATTTGCTTTTATTACAAGTTTATAAAAAGTAACAAAATCATCCAAGAGTGCTCTCATGCAGTTTTAGATAATGAGGAAACATTAACCAATCAACTTGCCTGCTTTTAATGAATGATAGACAAGAAATTATTCATTAGGGGAAGAATAATTCACTAACAAAGTCTGTTTTAAGAAATGAGAAAAAAGATCCTAATGTAGCCTGTTAGAAAGATACAGAAAGAATAAAGATATTAAAATGTTTTTAATGAGTATATGGAGCTGATGTTTTCCATAAAATAAATGCAAATTCTCCATGTATAAGATATACAAAATATAGATTAATGCAAAGGATGCAATGGGTCATACTGGTGAATCCTCTTTTGATTTTGTTTTTGAACACAGAATAAAACTTCAACAATTCTCATCACAGTATATGCAAGACTTTCTAACACCTAACCTAACAAAAAGCAAATTGATATAAGTCCTTTCATTTGAATCAAGTTACTACTTTCCCTGTGAATCAGGGGGTTTAACATAGGGAGACATTGCATCAGCTTTCTTCATTTTGTTGAATTTACACATTGTACTATAGTTCAAAACACTTTTAAGTAATTGTGAGTTACATACTGAAAACTAGAATTGTATGTTAACATGATGAGCTCTATTATTTCAATAAAGCAATAAAAGATACCTGATGTCCTTAAAGAGCTAATGAACCTTCCTATAGCAGTAAAAAGTGACTTGGTCACCAGGAAGAATCACATTTAACATGCTTCCTACTTGCAGCAAAAAGAATAAATAAATAAAAACAGTATTTCCTCCTTTGTCCCCTTCCTGAAGCTGGAAATTTTCATTTGGTTCAATGAAAAGCACACAGAGAGTTTAAAACAATTCTCTAACAGTCTAGAAAGTTTACATTCCAATGGTGATGCTTAAGGTTCCTAATATATTCATTGTATATAACTTAGGATGTCCTGAAAATCACATTAACTTTCATCTCTAGAAATTTATAGGCGGGCACAGAATAGTAAGAGCAGATATTATGGCATCTGTAAACATCTATCCAGAGCTGCCATACCCCCAAGTATTCTCTTCCTTAGGCTAAACAGCCTTTCAATATTTCTTCATATAATCGGATCTAAAACTTCTTCACTATCATAGTTTTTCATAATCAGGGCCTATTTTTATGTTCCTTTCGGTTTGATATAAATATACCTGCCTGCTTCCAGAGAGTACTCATATCATTAATGATACCACCACAATGTCAAACTGTGGTAAGGTAAATGAAACCTCAAACTTCCAAACGGAGGCCCCTGGTTAAAATGACTAATTTTGTTCCTATAAAAACAGCCTGTTTCTGACAGAGCACCTAGGATATTGAACCTCAATAATTTGTGTATATCTTAGCTGTTATTCTGATTTCCTTGAGGGTACTGGAACGTGTTTGGAAGCCCTCCATCAGATTTGACAAATAAATAACAACCCCTCAGTCTTACTCACCTTGAGGAGTAAGACTAACCTACTTCATCCCAACACAGTAATTCCTCAGATGGTTTCTCGAATGAAAGTAAATAAGATACCGTGCATATTGTATAACCTTTGTAGATGAATTTAGGAATTTATTTCTAAAATTTAATATTTTGCTACCAAATAAGTGTACTCTGTAAATATGAAGAAGTTTGTTTTGAGTCATTCATGGAATATTTAACATTTTATAAGAGGACAAAATAGACAGAAAAGTGTAGGATGCCACAGAAAACTTCTTTTCAGAATGTATCAATAATGACTATTCTCTAGAGAAAGTTCTTAAATCAGTAACTGGCTCTGCAGTTGGACAACAAATTTTATTCTTGCCTGGACAATAAACACAGAGATTTGCTATGGGCTTTTTGCCTAACTTAGGAAATGTTTCCTATAAAATAAAAATCAATAAATTAAGTGAGTGAGAACTCAATCAACATCACAGCCAATAAAGTGACTAATTTTTAGAAATAACAAAATATGTAATTATTTAATCATAACAGTTATCAAAATTAAACATAATTTAATTGCTTATTCAGAGTCATTAATTATGTAGAGTTGAAAAATTACACTATTGAAGCAATCATTTAATCATTAAAGCTGGAAAAATGTCTAAGTACTAATTCATTATTTCTGCTATGCTCTTGGGAAATTATATCCCATATTTATAATAAAACCAACATAATTATTTTAAAATGCATATCTAATGACACTGGCATGAATCTTTAATATGCTAACTTAATGTATAACTAATTTCAAATTTAGAAATATTTTATCAAAAAATAAATTTAAGTCAATGAAACAAACAAAGAAATAAATGGGGGATGTATACAATTTATAGAGCTCCAATTCACATGTAGTACATTTAGTTAACTTCATTAAAAGCTAAATCTCTTCATTACTGGACCAGAAAGGCTCAACTCTTATTCTCACCATTCTCTTAGTGCTTTAACTTGTGAAAGAAAGAGAAAAAAAAGCCGTAGAGCTCCCTTGACTTCTATGATGCCAGAAAATGCCTAAATTTGAAAATTCTCTTTAAGGGAACAGTAGACAGAAGCAGGACTTTGGCTGACCTTTTAGGGGACATTATTCAAGGATTCATATGGTGCAGAATTACAATTAGTCTCTGACAGTGACTTTTGTTAATCAAGTTTGCTTTTCCTTTGAACTCTACAATCCTGTACTTGCATGTGTCTGTTTAACTTGTACATACTCAAGTAACCTATCAGAATCACTAAATTATGCAAAGCAAGTATCTGGCAATTCTTTATATACACACATTTCCCACGCCCTTACAGAAAGGTATCTACTTTTTCATTTAAGTGACTTTGAAGTAAGGTCTTAAAAAAACCTTCATTTTCACTGAGTGATGACTGTGGAATAAGAGATTACTTGCCACACTGTAGTTAATAAATCATACAAATAGTTTCTTTCTCTCTCTCTCTGATAGAGCATATAAAATACTGCTGATCTCAAAAGAATGCTTCTTAAAGAAGGACAACCGTCAATGCCCTATTTTATTTCTGGGTGATATGTAGCATAAATCTGCCTCACTGAATTATGAAGATCCTAAAGTATATCTAGCCTGGAGATTCTCAGTGACTGAACAAGCACACGAGTGAATTACGGAATCACGAAATTAAAGATCAAAAATAAATAATGCAAGGACAATCTGGCCCAGCATTTCCCAATGTGTGTTCAATAGAACCCAAGTTCTGCAGATATGAATTAGTGGGGGAGACTCCCTAACCAAATAGGTTGAGAAATGGTAGGTTTGATAATGTTAAACTGTGTGGGGTTTTTTCCTCCCTATAAGAATTCTCAGAGCTTTTAATTTGTTATTATGACTGTGAATTTGTAAGTGAGAATAATATGCTGTGCTTGCCAAACTCATTTGACTGTGGAACTCTTTTTCTTTTTTATTGTGTAACATCTGGGTCTGGGGTCTATTATATTTTAGAAAACAGTGATCTAGTCCAAACACTACAATTTATATGGCCTAGATTAGTGAAGTAACTTGCCAAGGTCACATTGCCAGCCAGAGTGAGAGCAAGGACTACAGTCGGATCTGGATGGGGTCCCTAACATATCACTTTTGACACAGGCTACGTATCTTTTCCAGGCTGGTGCGATGAGCTGGGGAGAAGGAGCAAGGCTTTTGTGTGTATTTTCAAGGCGGTATGAAAAATCATGACCCACACATCTAACATGGATAGAAAGAAAATCTGTGCACGGTGGCATGGATGCCGTGAAGCTATCTGCAAAACTAAGCTGGAACAATAGGAGACTACAGTCAGAGAGGAAGGTCTGATTTTTGTGGTTTTAAAAGCTGAAATATCTGGTGATCTTAAGATTTAGGATAATCATGACAGATGGGTAAAGTAAGGAGGTGTTTAGACTTTAACACTAAGATGTGTTAAAACCATGGCTGTTTGAAGGGACTGGAAGGTAAGGGTTTGGTGAGTGGAAAGCTATGAGACTAACCCTCGAATGTTCCCTGAATGAAAAAAATGACAAGATCTCGCATGTCAGCAATAAGAAAAAAAGGTGGTGATGACCAGTGGCAAATGTCTCAAAAGAATATAGCCTGTCATACACACACACGAAAAGGTAAGTATGTATGAAAGAGGAAATGCCAACCTAAGGAGACAATGATCCCCTTTTCCCACCAGACATACATGGGGTGCATGAGGAATTGATGCGAATGACATGGTCTCCTTACGAATCACCGAGAAATACACATATTAGAAATTTTATGTATATGATATTTTTTCATTATCACTATTAATTGAGTTATTCAATAGTTTACCATTGGTTTCCCCCACAATGCATGTAAAACTACACAATAGGTAAATAGACATCAGCTGTCTAATAATTTTCGCCAACTAGCAGACTCCAGAGATATAACCCAATGTGTAACTTTAGGCCAAAACTATAAAGAAGTGGCTGTAGCAAATAAGAAATAATACCCTGGGACTCAAAGAAGTGAAATGAATTGTAGCCCGTCAGGCACCATAAAAACCCTTCAGCAGCAGCATGGGAATGTTGAAATAGGCAACATATAATCCTAGAGGAGGAACCATAATTGGTACCAACTTTGTGGAAAATAATTTCACAAAGACCATCTCAAAATCCACGATAATAAAAGTACTAATTAACCTAACAATCTATAACTTTGAATATGCCCTAAGAAACAATATGTAATATAGACAAAGCTTTACATGAAAGATAGTTCATACCTTATTGTTCATGATTACCAAAAAATGAAAACATTAAATACCAAAACAAAATAGACATATATTTAAAGCAATTGTAATAAAATAAATCTATTAGGTAATTAGCATATTGGTACTTCAAAGTCTCTAACTATACCTACATGAGAAATGGCATATACCTACATAAAAGTGCCATATACCTCCATAAATACCTACATCATAACGCCAGATAAGAAAATCAGAATATAAAATTGTGAGATATCAACATAGCAAAAATAATGCATAGGAAAATGAGGCCAGGAAGTAAATGTATAAAAATAGCAATAGTGCTTGCTTCTAGATGGTATGATTATAAGATTTTTCTTTAAAAAAAATAGCCTTTAGCAGTTCTATAATTCTATAATTCTAAATATCTACAACAAATATACATTATTTTATAAGCTGAAAAAAAGTACCTGCCCTAAAATACCAATTTCCTGGTTTTAAAATAAGCATGTAAACAAAGAGCTTCCACTCTTTAGAGAGTTGTTTATTTATTATACTAGAGACCTGGTGCATGAAATTCATGCATGGAGTTGGGAGGGTCTTTCAGCCCCACCTGCACACTCTGCAATTTGATACCCCTCCTACACTTTTATCTAGCTAACTTCTTCACATTAAAAAAAAAAAATAACTGAAATATCACCTACTCCAGGAAATCCTCTTTGAACAAATGTCTTTACAATCTGTATAAGTATTTTCATAGTATAACATTCTTTTTCTTTAACAGCTACTTAGAGTGGATGCAATGTGGTTTTCATTCTTGCATCTGAATTTTTACTTTTTGCTCTTGTAATAGCAAAGCTTATCCAATTTACATTTGCCCTTCAAGGACTTATATTTGGTTAATTTTCTAGTTGACACCCTGCTATTTTTTTAAGCAATAAATTAGGGTTGTGATAGTAAGCCTCACTTGTAATCAAGCCTGTAGGTCTCCCTATATAAATATTTCTATAATATCTATCACCTGAGAATACCAGAGATTGTGTTCATTTTTATAAAATAATAATAAATGTCTCTTGATCATTTGATCTTCTAGTAATATTTTATAGCAAGATGTATTATTCTAGTAGTAGAAATATTACCAAACTGAGGCATACAGAAATAAATAACATCCCATCTATTAAAAGAGTAATATCCAAATTAACTGTGTCTCTGCCACACCCACAAGCAATGCCCACCAGCCAATCAGGAGTGAGTATGCAAATTAACCCAACTAAGCTGGCTGAGGCCAGGGAGCAAACAGTAGGCCAAGATTCATGCACACCCTGGCTGGCTCAGGCTTCCACTGAAGGCTGCAAAGTTTTGATTATAAAAGATAAATAAATCCCAACAAAAATGGTTGTGGTGATGGAGGAAGCCAAGCTTCTCATAGCTCTGGCCAGTCCTTGCCTCTGCTGAAGGCTACAAAATTTCAATTATATAAGATAAATAAATCCCAGATACCTGGGCCTCTGCTTGGGTAACCAGGGGTCTTGGTTGGCCTGCAAAACACCATAGGTCTCTTGCTCAGGCTGCCCCATGCCCCAAGGAAATCCCTACCCACAGGGAAAACCAGCTGACCCCACCCATGCACCAGGCCTCTATCCTACCTAATAAAAGAGTAATCAAAATGATTGCCCCCATGTGGTCAAAGATGGCAGTCCCCATGTGGACACAAGATGGTCCCCACAAGATGGCCAGCAGGGGAAGCAAGTTGAGAGGGATCAGGCCAGCACAGGAGGGCAGTTGTGAGCAATCAGATGAGTAGAGGGCAGTTGGGAGGGCCAAGCCTGCAGGTAATGGCAGTTGGGGGTGACCAGGCCAGCAGGGGAGGGCAGTTAGGGGCAAACAAGCTGGCAGGGAAGCAGTTAGCCATCAATCAGACTGGCAGGGGAGTGGTTAAGGAGTGATCAGGCTGGCAGAAAGAAGCAGTTAGGGGCAATCAGGAAGGTGAGCAGTTAGGAGTCAGCAGTCCTGGATTCTGAGAGAGATATCCAACTGCCTGTGTAGGCCCGATCCCATTTATATGTTGCTCAAAAACATACAAGTATCATTTGAAATCAATTTTACTGGGTTCAGGCCTAAACAGCAGTTGGACATCCCTCAAGGGGTCCCATATTGGAAAGCGTGCATACTGAGCTGAGGAACATACCCCGTGCACAAATGTCGTGCACTGGGCCTCTAGTTGAACAATAAAGAATGAATCAAGTATCAAAGCATAGTACAGTACACAGTTCACATGGAACTCAGCTTCTTTTAAGATAGGAAGGGATGCCATACTCATGAAGCAGCTACTTCCACACATTTTTTTTTAATTTAATTCACAGCACATACTCTTTGTACTAATTGTTGGAAAAATCACCCTAGCAATTGCCTCTGTTCCTCTCTGTATTGTTGCCTTACATTCTGATATTAGGCAACTTTTATTTTCCACTCGCTCTAATAAGATTGTGATTTTTTTAAGGGCAGAGATCATGACTGCAACTTGTGTTTCTCTTCATGGTGCCTAGATAAATACTCAAATGCCATCCAGTCAAATGACTGTGATGAGAGAGGCACACTGTTGCTGGAGACCTCTGAGTTTTATTTAAGGGGCCTCACTTGTTGTGTACCTTTACAGAGGGGTGAGTAGGGGCTGAGGGGATTTGAGGAAACCCAGACAGAATTCTACTCCTGAAAGATTTTTCTAAGCTGGCATCTTGGATGCCAGGCATTTGTGCAATTAAAACCTGAACACCCAGCAATAACAAAGGCACTGGTCTCCTGTGCATAGGGATCAAACCCCATCCTGCAGGAACTCACTCCTGCAGTCAGGACCAGGCTGCTGGGTAGACCTGGGTAAGTGCCCCTAACTCTAGGTAGAAGGAGACTTCCCGTGGCTGCAGACTAGTGGCCCTGGACTCCACACCACGTGCCCAAACAGGTCCCTAGCACAGGTTGGTCAGTTGAGCGGCTCCTTCGCCTGGGATTGCGGGGCAGCTTGGCCAGGCTTGGCCTGGCCTGTTCACCCCACATTTGGGAGCAGTTCAGCCTGACCTGTTCACCCTGTGATCATGGGGCAGCTAGGCCTGGGCTCTGCACCCCGTGATTATCGGGTGGCTAGGCCTGGCCTGTTTGCCCCATGATGGCAGGGCAGCTCAGCCTGGGCTCACTGCTTTCCACCAGCTGTAGCTCCCCAGTCTCCTATGGGCTGGGGGAGCCCACCAGTCGAGCCCACAGCATGAGGCAATGGCTGTGAAGGTCACCCCGGCAACCCAGCACTGACTTCCGGTTGGTCAGTCTTTGGTCATAATCACTCATTACAAGTTATAACCCTGGGCTTTTATTATTAGGATACTAGAGGTTCAATGCACAAAATTTATGGAAGGGGCTCAGTCTTGGCTGCCTTGCTGCCCTGTTCACTGATCATTCCAGAAGAGCATTCCAGAAGGTCATACTGGAAGATCATTTTGCTGTCCAGTCTTATTAGCATACTAGAGGCCCAGTGCACGAAATTCATGCACAGAAGTGTGTGGGGGGTGGGGAGTGTCTCTCAGTGCAGCCTGCCCCCTCTAACAATCCAGAGGACTCCTCAGGGGATAGCTGACTGCCAGTTTAGACCAGATCCCATAGGGATCCCTCTCACAATCGAGGACCGCTGGCTCCTATATTTATATAAATACACACACACACACACCATAGATATTTATATACACATGTTACAAATTTAAAAATACTATCCTATACAGTGGTACCTCGAGATACGAGTGCCCTAACATACAAGATTTTTGAGATACGAGCCATCGAGCGAGCGATTTTTTGCTTTGAAATATGAGCAACATTTGAGATAGGAGTAATGGTGCGGATCAGCCGGCTGCACACGACCCACCAGTTTACAGAGACTTGAGTGTCTCATAGTTTCCCAGGCCTCAAGGTTACAGAACGAATTAAACTCATATCTCGAGGTATCACTGTATATGACTCAGTATATACAGAGAAAAGTCTAGAAAATATCATATTAAATAACTTACTATTTATTGATTGGCAGTGTGAGGTATTGGAGGTTTATATTTTAAACTTGGTATGCCTCTGTATTCTTTAATTATTCCCTAAGTATTCATAAATTATTTCAATAATATATTAAAATAAAATTTACCCAAAGAAAAATAGAAACTATTACTCCATTGTTAACAAATAGCTCCATAGATTAATAGCTTTGACAGTATAAAATAGTTATTTCTCAAAATTATATTCCTTTCAATGTATTATACCTTCAACATAATAGTTTTATAATAAAAAAGGAACAAGAAAACCCACACACAACTCATTAAATTGAACATAAGATACAACACACATATATTCAAAACCTCAATGTTATTTTGCATTTAAGAGAGCACATATAAAGTCAAATATTTTAAAAGAATCGTTATTAAATCCATCCTTCACTTCAAAGTTACCATGGTTTCTCAAACTAATATAACTTCCACCAATGCAAAGGCCATCCACACCTTCATCATGTACACAGACCTAATTTCAAAGGGAAAAAAAAATTATGTAGAAACTAACCAACAAATCTAAAGATTTTTAGCATTAGCCAACTGTTATTTATTACTACTGTTGTTACTATGGTAAAAACATAAAAAAAGGTCTCTAAAGGAGAAAATTATGCAGAATTCTCCAGATGAGTAGCACTATTTCAGAGCATGAACAATATCTGAAGAGAGAATCTAATGTAAATTAGACTTACTTAATATAGCAAATGCAGACAACAGCAGCATTGTTCATGCAAAGCCAGTGATACCATACTAAAGTCTGCCTTACAAAGTGGGATACAAATAATCCATTCATTCCACTTTTATTCAGCACTTAGTATGTGCCGCTGACATTATATGGGGGATTTGAAAAAAAATAAAAATGAAGCCATATAGAAATAGCCCATCCTCACCCTCCTTGCCCTCCAAAAAGTGAGACAAAAAAAAAATTAGAAACCACTAATCTATAATAATAAAAGCATAATATGCTAATTGGACATCCTTTTGGACAACCTTCCAGAAGAAGCTGGGGCTGCAAGGAAAGCCCAGGTTCCGGGTGCCTGCCAGTGGCCAGAGAGA
Source organism: Lasiurus borealis (assembly GCA_004026805.1). NCBI lineage: Eukaryota > Metazoa > Chordata > Mammalia > Chiroptera > Vespertilionidae > Lasiurus > Lasiurus borealis. The sequence continues at coordinate 76,464 of PVJN01002399.1, forward strand.
AGCCTAGGTCCAAGGTGCCAAAGGGAAGCCGGTGCCAGCAGCCGGAGGGAGGAAAGCCATCAGGCCTATCGTTGCTATAATAAAGAGAAGTATGGCAGATATGGTGGGAGAGGGAACGGGGAGAAAGGATTTGCTGAGAAGGTGGTATTTTGGACTGGACTTTAAAACGAAGATTAATAGGGCTCATCAGGCCACCCGCTAGTAAACAGCAAGCAGTCAGATGTGAGTAGAACAGAATTATTCCCTAGAGCAGGATGTCCAATTAAGTTTGAATCGGAGGGATGATGACTCTGATGCATGTCCTATCTCACAGACAAGCCAATCACAGCTGCCAAAGTAAAGGGCTGTGTCCTCAGGTGGAGTGCTTTATGGAAAGCAGACAAGCACAGTTAGAGACCCTCCTTTCCACCTGGGCCAAGCTGAAGAGGAATCATCCCTAACAGGATTTCCAAAAATGTTGCTTTTCAGTTATTTTGACCAAACTGACTCCTGCTATCTGCCTGCAGAGTTACTGCCAGAGGACCTCCTCTGAGAATGAGCCAGCTGGCAGCACACTACCTCCAAAACACCCGAGCTTCCCAAACCCAAGGACCAGATCTAAGATTGTCCCTCGGGCTCCGTCGTCATGCGGAACCACTGCCAAACTATAGAGCCTTCTTTGCCAATTTACATTAATGTACAAAGGGCAACACAGTTTTAGTAACAAGGCTGTTTAAGTGTCTGTGTAGCTAAATGTTATTAGAACAAGTTCAAGACATATTTTGAAAAGTACAAAAAAAAGGAAATTTCATATTCCTCCCATTATTTAAACAACACACAAAGTCTCTTGCATGGTGTAATTATTAGCAAATGGCTGGGATTTGATGACAATGACCTCAACCTCCATGTGTACAGGCGTCATGATTTAGCATTCAGAATTATAGTGAGGCCTGAAGATGTATACTCCATATCTGGGTCCAATAAACCAAATCCAATGGCAACTCCTTCATGATTCTGTACACATTTCCCTGGGTGTCTGAAATGAAAGATGGTGGCATGCATGTTTACATATGTATCTCTTAGATCTCTTTTAGTATAAAATAAACTAAATTTAACTACACTGTTGAGGTTAGCAAACATCTAAATAAAACAAAACTGTGCTGGTACCCACAATCAACACATCTGTTGATTTATGTGTTTCCTGGCCACTTAATGAATCATGTATGGAAGGCAGAATACATGTGAAGCACTATGCTAAAGGACTGTTCATATAATGTTTTCATCAAGCCTCAGAATAGACTTACGACTTAGGGATATTCTTATAGTTGTTCAACAGTTAAGTACTGAGAAGTGAATATCCAGAGCAAACACTAGAGAAGAGTGAGCTGGGATCACTCAGTGCCTAGAGTCAGTCTGCCTGGGCACCACTGAACTACTCTCCTGGTGGGCCTTGTAGGAAAATTCTAAAGTCATCCCAACACTACCCTTAGTACTAATTAATGAGAGCAGGGGCACAGGTTAGGAATCACTGCACATGTATGAAAGGGAATGATTCTGAGGCAAACTTGGCGTCTGTCACGCAGAAATGGTGTTCATCTGATAAGCTCTATCTAATGTAAAATACATTTCCATAAAACTGTTACATTCCTTTAGGGAATATCTCTTTTTTTTTAATTTTTCAATGGTAGCTAACATTCAATATTATTTTGTTTTGGTTTCAGCTGAGCAGCATGGTAGTTAGACAATCGTGTGCTTTACAAAGCGCTCCCCCTGATATTTCTAGTAACCACCTGGCACCCTACATAATTATGACAATTATTATTCACTGCATCCCCTCTGCTGTGCTTTATATCCCTGTGTCTACTTGACAACTACCAAATTTGTTACTGTTATTTTGTTTTAGCTTACCTAAAATTTGTTAGAAGACTACAGTAATGTTCATTCATATAAAATGTTCATTGTGATTTACACACTGACTTTCACTTGGTCATTCAATAGTTTTTGAATGAGAATGGAAACCAATATATGATGTTTTCTAGAATATTTAAATACATAGATACAAAAATAAGAACATATACAGATTAAAGTGTTCATCTGGTGATCACATGTAGAATGTACAGTGAAATCAGCACAGTTGAGAAGTATAGCCTCCATTCAGAATGACACACTTATAAGGTTAGAAGTCACACATGGTGACTTTTCTCAAAACCCTCACACTATGGTTTCCGAGTAGCTTCCTGCATGAAAATCAAAATGTTTATTTAACATACAAATCTGTGTCACAATAACTATTAAGTCAAATCAAACCTCTCTCTCTCTCTCTCTCTCTCTCTCACACACACACACACACACACACACACAGATACATAGATTACAAGAATGAAACATAGTAACACTAAATTCTAAGAACCACCTACAAACGAACAAACAAAAACAGAAAGACAGTATTCTTCATTCTATATTGTCATGGAAATGCTTAGAGTAATACTCTGAAGATGTATTAAAGTTCAATGTTAAAAAGAACGGACATAACAGCATATTTTTTTCTTTTAATTACTAGCTAAAGACCTAGGAACTGTCTTGTATCCATCTGCTTAACACTTAAAATATTAGCAGACATTGCTATGGGGGAGGGGGATAGAAAGAGAGAGGGAGAGGGAGCAAGGGAGGGAGGGAGCGAGGGATGGAGGGAGGGAGAGAGGGAGGGAGGGAAGAGGAGAGGGAGAGGAAATAAAAATGTATGCAGGTCAATGCTCTCCCCAAACAACCAAGATTCAATAATGTAAGTATATGTCTTAAAAACCAAAGAATCTTCAAAGGAAACATCAACTTTCATGGTCATACAAGTTCCATTAAAAGAGAAAACAACCTGTGCAGCAGACAAGGTCACAAATGTCTAATCCTATAATGTGATTATCAAATATTGGTTCACTCTGATTTTTCACACACATGCACACACAAAAACACACACACTCACACACGGGAACATATCATTTCCCTCTAGATCAAATATTCCAACAAAAAGAAAAGAAAAGGGGAAGAATCCCTAGACCTTCCTCCCAAGTACCCCCAAATTCCCTGGGAGGGGCCAGGAGGGGCAAAAAAAGCAGAGGCAGGGCCTTGCCCTTGGTTGGCTGTATGGCCCCAATGGTGTTACCCTTCTTCATAACTCAGGGCTTCAATTCTGTCACTAAAGTGATGGGTGGGCGTGTGGAGGGAAGAAAAGCAAACCCGCTCTGTTGAATTTGTAATGGTCACTTGTTGGCTGATTGAGGATTCTGCCATTTTATATCTCAAAACCACCTCACACATCCACAGAAGAGAAAATAAACAAAAAGCGACTGACTGGGAGGTGCCAACCATAAACAACAGGTCAGAAGGCATCTCTCTCTGAGAAGAGGGTTCAGGGTTAAGAATCCTACAGCAGCGCAGTGAACAAAGCAGGAGCTTAGGAGGATCAGAGAGGCACTTGGGGAGCACATGCCAAGAATAATCAGTGTGGCCACCTGCCAGGCAAGGTGCTGCAGGAAAACAAAGGGCCAGTCCCCCCACACCTCCACAGGTAGAACATTATCCTCTCTGCAGCCTGCTTTAGCCGAAGAGCCAATCGGGGGGTAGAATGAGAAACGTCCCCCACTTCCCAATCATGGCAATATGAAAGTGGGACTGCACCGAGTGACTGCATGCATTTTCCCTCCTATTTCCAGAAAATCCCCTCTGCAAAGCTAGTTTCTTTAGGTTGTTTTTTCTAAGGGGGATTAAAAGAAGACTAAGAAATACAAAGGAGGCCTCTGTGGCTCGGCACCCTGTTTATACCCAGATATCATGAAGCTTTGCATTCAAACCCCGGTTGTAATAGAGTTCCACAGTAGAATGGGTACAGTGAATGCAGCCACCATGAATGTTGGCAGATTATTGCACAAAGAGCAGTTATCCCACCGAGAGGGCTGGCAGGTTGACAGGGGAGCAACAAACGAATAAATTGAAAGGCATAATGAGCCCGATTTCCACCCTCACACCTCCCCACACACTTACACCCTGAGGAAAACAAGCCACTGGAATAACCTGCTGTCCCCCAAGCTCTTTGCTTTGCTTTTAGACCAGAATGGGAAGCTCTGAACAGATAGGCCTTCTCAGGATAGCACAGGGCGGTTGGGGAGGGGGGGTGGACCAGAGAATGAAAATCGCAGAAATGAACAGAGGCCTGGCTCCACCTACCCTACAGGTCAGCAAAGAGTCCTCAGAACCCCACAACATGGCACGTGGCAAGGTATTTTCAACGCATATACAGCGTGACTAACAACCCAATCATTCCTCAGGTGCAACTGGTCTTTGAAATGGGAAGCGGGGAGCTACTCCAATTCATTCTCTCCCAAGAGGAAAATTTTCCAAGAGATGTGACAGAAAGCTTTGGCTCTGACTGCCAACTTGAGAACTTTGCAGCTAGTGTAGCCTTTCACTGAATAACATGCACAGCACTTTTTTTTAACTGAAAGGTGTACAATGGGATGACCTAATGTATGTACACAATGTGAAATTACCTTAGCACATTCAGATCTACAGTATTTTAAAGCAATTTCAATGGTGTAGCTGTAATACGCATTTTACATGTTTTAATTAAGTACTTAGAGAATATATATCTGTATTACTAATATATGTAATCATTTCTGTCTAGCCAATATCTTCCACATATAAATGACATCCTTGTTCCCCTCATTGTTAACATGCTTAAAATAAATAAAATTCTAATTATCAATGAAAAGCATTTAATCACAGTTGTCAATATTTAGATGTACATCTAAAAACTCCCATGCAATTACAATTATATACTGGGTTGCAGTAAAAAGTCACCTGAGAGTTTAGTATAAACAGTTAACTGAAATGAAGAAATATTTCTCAAACCTGAAATTTAGGAATCAGATGCAGCTTTATTTTATATACACATACACACACACATACACACGTGCAATCATTCTGATCTGTGCTTCCATTTTATCACAATCACAATTGTTGTCATAAAAACGTAAACTGTGGGTGCCCTGATATGTATTTGAACATTTGTTGCTGTTTCCTCCAATCACCAGGCAGTCACTGCTCTGATGGTGGCAACTGGCAAACCTCTTGCTTCTTTGCTGGGTAAATTGCTCTAAATAAAAAAAAAAAGAAAAAGGAAAGAAAGAAAGAAATGACATTCTACTCTTAAAAAAAAGAAACTTTTGACATTTTGGGGTGTTAATAGATGGATAAACTGTATCAGTGGAACATCAGGGCTGAAAGAGAATTTGACCTGAATAGCCATACACAGCACTCATGCATTTATAATTACACTGGGAGATGAAGGAGAAAGGATGAAGTGGAACCATTCTTCAAGATGCATGCTGTGATTTCCCATTAGAGATAATCTTAAACAGTAATGATATTTCTTTAAAAGCTGAATAATTTAAAGAGTAAAACAGATGAAAAGGAGTCTACGCGTTCAATACTGCTTTTCTAGGTCATCCTCATTTAGGAGGGACAAACCTATCCACATAACCCAACACACATTCTCCATGAGGACATGTATCATTAACATGTCTTTTCTTCAAAACAAAAAATAAATAACTGGAAAGGAACTCAACATTTCATTAGTTTTTAATAAACTATTTTATGATTCTAAGTAAGCTCTTCCAAGAAAAGCAGGAATCACTATTTTTTTCATAAAAAGGAGTTTATTAATGTGTTTTCGAAAGAGAAGTTATGAATTCAAGTCAAATTATAATAGTCATTCTTTTGTGTTTAATGAGGAAGCAAATATTGTATCAACTTTACACATTTGGAAAATTTCAATATTACAGTAGATTACAATTTAAGACTAGATATTTTCTCCTATTAACTATTGGGATGATAGTTCTCTTTCTAAATCCAATTAGATGGATAAAAAATCCTACCAAAGTTGTCTCACAAAACCTAACTGACATTTTATAGTCTTGTATAGGAGTCTTTAAAAAAAATATACATATATATACACACACACACACACACACACACACACATACACACAGTGGTACCTCGAGATACGAGTTTAATTTGTTCTGTAATCTTGAGGTGTGGGAAACTATGAGAAGCTAGAGTCACGGTAAACTGGTGGGTCCTGTGCAGCCGCTAATCCGGGCGATTACTGGTATCTCAACTGTTGCTCGTATTTCAAAGCAAAAATCGCTTGCTCGACAGCTCGTATCTCAAAAATCTCTTATGTTAGTGCACTCGTATCTCGAGGTACCACTGTATAAATAAAATCTATTCATGTTTGTTGTTCCTAACAAAAAAAAAATGAGACTAACATAGTAAAATCCAATTGTGACAATGCAGAAGACTTCCCATGGTCCTAAATATCGCCAGAGAAACCCGCTTCTAAGGCACACTTCCCAGACCTGTGGAAATGGATCAGTCTGCATGAGGAAAGGAAGGCTGCCCCAGACAACATTTCACGACAGCACTCTTGTTAGTGAACTTTCTCTCTAAAAGCATTAGGTATCTAATCTAAATTTGCAAATGCTTCCTTTTAATTTTATTTCAGGCCTAACGGATCATTTTAAACTTCCCTACAAGTAACATCTCTCCACCACACGGTATTCTCTTCAGAATTCCCTTCCTAATTACCAGAGAGAAGACAACAATTTGTAAAAAGTTCCAAGAGTGCAACTAATTCTCTCCCTCTTTCCCAATGTTCCAGAAAATCTATTCTAATGCTGGAATAAAGAAATGCATTTCAATTATCTGTAAACTAAATATTTTTAAAGTATTTTTGCAAATGACATTTTATAATGAAAGAGGTTGGGTAATACAAAGATTAGGAAATATAATAAAATTGAGAGTTTAAATAAGAATTGAACATACCTAGAATAGAGAAGCAACATATAAGTAACACTCTCAAATAAAATTAAGGCAGCTTCTAATTTAGTACATTCCCAGGCATGCGCGCGTATATATATATATATATATATATATATATATATCCCCAAATATACAAATAAACCAAACAGCAGAGTAACCAAACTGAACTGGTACCTGTGACATTTGCTGACCACCAAAGGACATGCAGAGCATGGCGGGTGTCAGCAGCAGGCAGCAGAATGTGGAACATGGAGCTGGTGAGTAGGGGTGCCAGACCAAGGCAGGGTGCCAGTTGCTGTCATTGGCTTGAGACTCTGATGGTTACTGAAAATTCTTTGTTCTTGCAACCTGTGGTCCCACCCGGCACTTGTACCTGCTGCTGGTGCCAGTTCTACTTGCACTCACTGTTGGTGCCAGCCCTACTCGCACCCACAACCAGTGCCAGAGCCACTGCCAACATCTGCTGCCAGTGCCCGGCACTGGTCCCAATCGCTCAGTGCTGTCAGCAGACGCTAGCAGCAACTGCTGGCCCCAATCGCCCCTGAGGGCTTCTCCACCTCCCCCTGCTCCTGAGGGGTGATCAGGGCAGCAGCTGCCACTCGTACCTGCTGCTGGCTCCAGCCCCAATTGCTCTGTGCCATCATGGGTGCAAGCGGGGCTGGCATCATCAGCATGTGGGAGCAGAGGTGGCAGTAGTGGGGCTGCCAGCATAGAGGGGATCAAGGATGGCAGCAGGAAGGAGCACAGTAGATGGGCCAAGACCCACCTATGTGCCCACTGAAGCCTGGCAGTGCACAGTTCCTCTCAAAGTGCGTGAATTCATGCACTGGCCCCCTAGTGCGTGTGTGTGTCTGTCTGTGTGTATGTGTGTGTGTGTGTATACTTATATATATACATACACACACACATATATGTATGTGTGTGTTATATAAGTATATATATGTATGTGTATATATACATATATAAGTATATGTATGTATACTGATTATTTTATTAGTATCTATAACAATAGATCACTAAATAAAATAGAATCCCATTAATTCATAATTATAAGAATTCAAAAGTTAGAGTCCAAATTATACCCCCTGAGTTCTATATATTTAATTTATCATAAAGACATTAGTTCTGTCAGCTATATTAGTATTGTCTAATATAGTAAGCAATACTCTTTTTCATTTAATTTATACAAAGATCCAAAGAAAATAAAGTTTCAATAAATATTGTCATGTGCTTAGGACTTGGACTAAAACAAAACACTTTTATGTGTAAGGAGAAAGCTTATTAAGTCAAAATACTCCTATGTAACTTTCTTCATTTCCTTACAGCAGGGGAGATAAATTTCATTATTTCACTCCTTTTTACAGTATACTATTTATCACTCACTAATGTATTACAAATTCTTTCACCATGTCAGCACCACAACTGTCAGTCTTCAAAGACAATAAAGTCTTTAACCTTGATTTAACATATATTGAGTGTTTCCTCAAGACAAAATCCAAAATTTCAGGTGACAGCCTTATTTTTCATTGAGGTTTAGTATGTGCATTTATTTCAATTAAAATCAATTATATAAAAAGTAGAACATAATAGCATGGCATTTTTAGTATAATTATGTAATAGTTTGATTTTTCCTTGCATATATACAAGTAAAAGCACAGTTCAGATATATATCATAACCAGTGGCCCGATGCATGAAATTCGTGCACGGGGAGGGGAGGGTCCCTAAGCCTGCCCTGCACTCTCTTCAATTTGGGACCCCTCAAAGGATGTCCTACTGCCAGTTTACAGGGATCAGGCCTAAACCGTCAGTCAGACATTCCTCTCACAATCCAGGACTGCTGGCTCCTAACCACTCACCTGCCTGCCTGCCTGCCTGCCTGCCTGCCTGATTGCCCCTAACCATTCTGCCTACTGGCCTGCTTGCCCCTATTCCCCACCCCCCAGCCAATGTGATCATCCCCAACTGCCCCCGCTGCTGGCCTGCTTGCCCCCTCCTTCCCTCCCTACTGGCCTGCTCGCCCCAACTGCCCCCCTGCTGGCCTGCTCATCCAAACTGCCCCCACTGCTGTCCTAATCACCTCCAACTGACCCCCACTAATGTCCTACTCGCCCCAACTGGCCCCTTGCTGGTCTTCTTAACCCCAATGCCCCTGCCCCCCACCAGCCAGGTCACCCACAACTGCCCTCCCCTCTTGGCCTCCAACTGCCTCCATCTCAGTCCGCCACCATGGCTTTGTCCAGAAAAACGTCTCCCAGTCTAATCAGCTGTATTACCCTTTTATTAATATAGAGGCCTGGTGCACGGGTGGTGGCCAGCTGGTTTTTCATGAAGGGTGTCCTGGATCAGGGAGGGGGTTCCCTTGGGGTGTGGAGTGGCCTGGGTAAGGGGCCTATGGTGATTTGCAGACCGGCCATGCCCCCATGAGGTGAGGGTCCTCGCTGGGGGGGGTGGGCGGGGGGGGACTGTGGCCAGCCTGATGAGGGTCTAAGGGCTATTTTCAAGCTGGCCACACCCCATTCAGGGTGGGGATCCCCACTAGAGTGCCTGGCCAACCTGGGTGAGGGGCTGGGGGCCATTTTCAGGCTGGCCATACTCTCTTCAGGGTGAGAGTCCTTGCTAGGGTGCCTGGCCAGCCTGGGTGAGGGGCTGATGGCTCCCAGCCCCTCCTTTTTTTCTTTTTCTTTTTTTTTTTTCCAGCACTTCCAGCCAGCTGGAAGCAGGTATCTAGGATTTATTTATCTTCTATAATTGAAACTTTATAGCCTTGAGCGGAGGCGAGGGTCAGCCAGGGTCGGCCAGGGTGGATGGGAAGCTTGGCTTCCTCCATCACCAGGGGCACCCCACGCCTCCTGCTCCCTCTAGCTCCATGGCCACCGCCATCTTGGTTGGGTTAATTTGCTTGCGGGTATAGCAGAGTTACAGTCAATTTCCATGTTTCTCTTTTATTAGTATAGATAGGAAAAAAACATTTCATTAATTTAAGTGATACTGTTAGTTTTTCTGTCAGTTTCTAACCATTTACTTATTTGTACAAATATTCATCATAGGCATGAGCATTGAAGAGTACAGGAGCTTGTATTTCATAGTTACATAAAACCTTAGTTATCAAAAAAAAATAAATATTAAACTCTTTTTTATTAGTTTCTAAGAGAAAGAGATAAATCACAAGAAAACACATTATAATTTATTCTTAATACACTATTATCCAGAGTAAGTCTCAGACTCAGGATATAGCCTCATAATTTCATTTATAACCCAAAGTTATAATTAGATACTTCATATTTCAAAAAATGTTGCTCAGGCAATATAAGAGCCTATATCAAAGAAGGTATATTATGGAATGAGACTTGACTTTTGGTGGTGAACACACAATGTAATATAATGAATATGTATATACACCTGAAACCTATATATTTTCATTAGCCAATATCACCCCAATAATATTCAATAAAATAAAGTAGAAGCCAAAACCAGTTTGGTTCAGTGGATAGAACATCGGCCTGCGGACTGAAAGGTCCCAGGTTCGATTCCGTTCAAGGGCATGTACCTTGGTTGCGGGCACATATCCAGTGTGGGGCGTGCAGGAGGCAGCTGATCGATGTCTCTCTCCTGTCCCTCTCCCTTCCTCTCTGTAAAAAATCAATAAAATATATATTTAAAAAAATAAAGTAGAAGACAGCCAAAGATTGACTGATAACAAATTTTAAAGAGATATGATTTTATAATGTCCTAGTTCTAAATGATCTGCCTAATCATTTTAGAAATATTTGTAATACAACTGAAAAAAATGAGATAAATAGTTCACATATCAATTGGAACCTCAGGTTTCTTGATCATACACAAATGCCATTTGTGAGTTTTTGTAGTGTTGAATGTCAAATATTTGCATTCTTTATAATAGTGCCACAGGCTCACTAATGTTTTCTTTTGAATTTTAATCAAGATATTTTTAAGTCGATTTATGATTGTAGTGCAAGATAGAAACAGAATTAACTAATACATTTCCAATGTTATCTCCTATTCCTATTTTACTTTCATAGTATATGTGACCATATTCTACTTTGAATAAATTGCATATTTAGAGCAAATTAATTGAGTGTTTTTTAAGCAAAGCCTTTGCACAGTGTAAATTGTAACAAAAAAAAATTAACTTTATTAACCCATAAAAGCTATCTACTGCCAAACTTAATGACAGTTTTAAAAATCCATGACTTAATGTCAGATAAATATCTCTTTTTTGAAGGGGAGAATTCACTAAGATTTTACAAGGTTCATTCCAGTGAAAAGAAAGATAACACATAATCCATTGTTGGTGTATTTTTGAAACGGTGCAAGGGACACATTGCTGCAAAATCAATTTTAGCTTGAAAATATAATCGTCAAGAATAGTTCAAATAATCATTTAAATCCAATTATAGGGAAAGAACTCTATAATCTTTTATCTACTGAAATAAACATTGTTCCATATCTTTATGGATCTTACAGGTGAGGGAGAACAAGACCTGAACATGGACATACAAGAACAGTGATAGAAGCAAGAGGAATAGGACGTCATGGAATGGCAGAGGAGGAGCACTCACCCCTACCCTTTGGGGCTCAGGGGAGACTTGCAGGGGGAGAATAGACTGAACTCACTTAAGTACAGGAAAGTGACTGGCACTGCTAGAAGAGAACGGAACATGATTCAACAGGGAGTAACATGAAAGAGCATGAGGGCAGGGTTCCTCTGGCAGTTAACTATTAGCAGAATGTAAGTGTGAGGGAAATAAATCATCAATGAAATATTATAACAGGGAAAATATCAGATGAGCAGATTAAGAGGTACGATTTATAATACCATGAAGGTTTTAGATATTCCCTTAGTAGACAAATCTGCCTACTGTTGAAACCCTGAGTTAGGTGGTAAATGGTGGTAATAGCTCTTTTCCCATTAGTATGGCTGATCTTATGAATGGCTATGACTCTACAAAGTTCTCAGTACATATTTGAAGAAACTAAAGCTAAAAGGCCTTGTACATTCTACTAGCAGTCTTACTACAAGAAGAATGTCCCTCGCAGATATCACGATCAAAAATTTTTTCTTGCCGAAACTGGTTTGGCTCAGTGGATATAGAGCGTCGGCATGCGGACTGAGAGGTCCCAGGTTTGATTCCTGTCAAGGGCAGTATCTTGGTTGTGGGCACATCCCCAGTCAGGGATGTGCAGGAGGCAGCTGATTGATGTCTCTCTTTCATCGATGTTTCTGGCTCTCTATCTCTCTCCCTTCCTCTCTGCAAAAAATCAAATAAAATATTTTTTTAAGTTGTTTCTCAATGGGGGTGCCAATGGAAAAATGTGGAGAAAAATTCTTGGTTGTACAGGCCTGAAGTAATTATTACAAAATGTTTAACATTCTTGTACCCCAATCACTAAAAGCCAGTGGCAGCCCACAATCAATGTGACAAATGCAAATGTTCCTGCACATTTTCAAGTGCTCCAGGGTGGTGCCATTCTAGTTAGGAACCATTGGTCTGCATAGCAAATATCTATTAAATGAATGATCGCCCCAATTAGAAACTAAGTTTCTAGAGCACAGGGTCTGTATCACTTATGTATGTTATACTCAGTGGAATAAGGAGTTTTAAATTTTGACAGAACTAAATTAACATTACAGTTCAATCACATATTAACTATATAATGATAAGAAAGTTTAGTTCGTTTCTCTAAACCTCAGATTCTCTACACATGATAAGCAGGCAACCTGTCCTGGCCATTATGCCTCAGTTGGTTGGAGTGCCATCCTGGCACCAAAAAAGGTTGCTGTTCAATTCCCAGTCAGAGCACACACCCAGGCCATAGATTGAATTCGCGGGAGTGCGTGCAGGAGGCAACCAATTAATGTTTCTCTTTCACAAGGATGTTTCTCTCTCTCTTTCCAACCTTCATCTCTCTTAAAAATAAAAATTAAGGGACCCCAATTTATTTCTTGATTCCAAGTGCTAAAAAAGGCCCTACTCTACTGAACATCCTTAATTTGCCAGAGAGGGGTCTGTCCTGTACTAACACAGGTCAATGTATTAAGTTAATGTGAATAGCTCTCCTAACACTAAAAAATAAGTGAGACAGTCGAAACCGATTTGGCTCAGTGGATAGAGCATCGGTCTGCAGACTGAAGGGTCCCGGGTTTGATTCCAGTAGGGGGTGTGTGCCTTGGTTGTGGGCACATCCCCAGTGGGGAGGGTGTAGGAGGCAGCTGATCAATGTTTCTCTCTCATCATTGTTTCTAACTCTCTATCTTTCTCCCTTCCTCTCTGTAAAAAATCAATAAAATATTTTTTTTAAAAATTGAGACAATATATTCATCTGCCTAGTTTATGACATTAAATACTGAAAACACCCCCAATGCTCATCATTAGAAGATCAGTTAAATAATTAAATCCTCTGCAGTCATAAAAATGAGAGCACAGACCTATAATTACTGTCTTAGAAAGTGGTTATGAAATACTAGTGACTGAAGAAAAGCAGCTTCCAGAACACCATCAACTCAATAAATAACCAAAAGAGATCTAAAAGGTTAGTGACCTAAATTTAACATAAATGTATTTTTAGAGTATCAGATGATTTTATTCACCTCTATTATTTTCTGTAGTGCAAGCCTTACATTGGGCAACTATCTTTTTTTTTTAATATAAGGCAGAAAAAAAAAACACAATTTCTACACTTAAAAACACTTAACACACACACACACACAAAGAAAGAGCAAATGGAAGAAAATCCTCAGTGAAACATCAAAGAACTAACTTTTCATTCCAAACAAGGGATGGTTTTGATGCCCTAGGTAGCTAGTTATTGATAAGCTAGAAGCCTGGTGCATGAAATTCGTGCGCTGTAAAGGGGGGTTGTCCCTCAGCCCAGCCTGCAACCTCTCCAATCTGGGATACCTCATGGGATGGCCAACTGCCGAACATGTGTCTCACAATCCTGGACTGCTGGCTCCCAACGGCTCGCCTGCCTGCCTGCCTGATCACCCCCTAAACACTAACTGCCAGGCTGATCGACACCTAACTGCTCCCCTGCCAACCTGATCGCATCCAACTGCCTTCCCCTGATGGCTCAGTCCTCTCCAATTGCTCTCCCCTGCCAGCCTGGTCGCCCCCACCTGCCCTCCCTGCAGACCTGATTGCCCACAACTACCCGCCCTTCCAGTCATTTTTGACCACATGGGGGTGGCCATCTTGTGTGAGGGCATGAGGGTCAATTTGCATATTAACTCTTTATTATATAGGATAGGAAGAGAGTAAGGGAGGTCAGACCTTGTGGGACATGGTCAGCTGGGGACATTGAGCCTGTTTGCTTCACCAGGAAGTTACAGCTTCACACTCTACCCAGGAAACCAAAAGTCTAACCCCCAGCAGAACGCTGGGAGAAGAGACAGAACAAAGGGGAAGGTAAGCACATGTACAATAAAGTCACAATGGTACAGGGTGAGATTTTCACCATAGAGGCCTGTCAGTCTAACCTGGGGAAAAGATCAGTAGCTAATGGATGAACCCTACCAGAAGCCCCAAAAGTTTGGGAAGATGATTATTTTGAAAAAGCTTCTGTGTTCTCTCTCTTCTCTCTATAGCCATGTGGTCCTAGCAGCTACATGGCCACTGGCCCTGGGAACTCCAAATGCAGGTTTCTGGCAGGCCTGGATACTGCAGCACAGCAAGGTATTATAGCTGGCAACAGCACTAAAGTACCTGGATGAGAACTGAGACCACTTAGCTGCTGTCTGGGACTTAGTTTATTGTGGCAGAGAGTTGTCTGGACTTGGACTCTATTTCTGGCCCCAATTTTCCATAATTGGACAGAGATGGGACATCTGAGGGGCATTCTTTTGATTTTGCATCACAAATAACTATTACTACCAGACCTCATGCTCCACTGTAGGTCCCCAAAAATGCTTTTTCTTGTGATACTGCAAGATCCCGCCTTGACCAGCAACAGAAAATGGCACCCACTGGGCTCAGTGTCCCCAACTGACCTTGCAAAACAATGTCTGATCCCTGTTGTACTCTTCCTAACCTAATAAAAGTGATATGCAAATTGACCACCACTCCAACACACAAGTTGGCTGCCCCCATGTGATCAAAGATGGCTGGCCCCATGTGGATACAAGATGGCCACCACAAGATGGCCAGCAGGGTAGGCAGTTGGGAGGGACCAGGCCTGCAGGGAGGGCAGCTGGGAGCAATCAAGCCTTCAGGGGAGGGCAGTTAGGGGTGACAAGGCCCGCAGAAAAGGGACGTTGGGGGCGACCAGGCCTGCAGGGAAGGGTAGTTGGGGAAGACTCAGGCCTGCAGGAGAGAGCATTTGGGGGAACCAGGCCTGCAGGGAAGGGCAGTTAAGGGTGACCCAGGTCTGCAGGGGAGGCCAGTTAGGGGCAAAGAGACTGACAGGGAGCAGTTAGGCATTAATCAGAATGGCAGTGGAGTGGTTAAGGGATGATTAGGCTGCCAGCAGAAGTGGTTAGGGGCAATCAGGAAGGCAGGCAGGCGAGCAGTTGGGTGCCAGCATTAGGATCAGGCCTAAATGGGCAGTCAGACATCTCTCTAGGAGTTCCAGATTGGAGAGGGTGCAGGCTGGGCTGAGGAACACTCACACCCTCATGCACAAATTTTGTGCACTGAGCCTCTAGTCCTATATAATAAAAGACTAATATGCAAACTGTCCCCTTGACTGGGAGTTTGACTGCTCACTATGACATGCAATGACCACCAGGGGGTGGCGTGGAACATGGCAGGTGTCATGACTCTGGCAGTGGGCAGCAGTGGAGATGCTGCTGGCACTGATGGGTCCCTACAAGAGCGGGACTGGGGCAAGATGGTGGAACAGGTGAGTGAGCATCACCAGGTCTAGGTGGGTGTGAGTGGGGCACGATCTCTCTACTGACTGTCCTGCAGATGGTGGCCTGAGGCCACAGCAGGGGGCAGAGCTGCTGCCTGGCTCCCAAGCACTGATGACTCAAGGGCCTAATGACTCAGGCAGAGTGGAGCCGGCAGGAGTCCAGGGGCCTAGGTGCTGACCAGGGACCAGAGCTCAGCTAGAACCTACCCTTCCACACCAGATGCTTGTGCTTCAATTGCCGGCCAGGCCTAGGGACTGAACTCGTGCACAAATTTTGTGCACTGGGCCTCTAGTTTACCGATAACTAGCAACCTATAGTATCTATCTGATTCCTATAGGAAGGAAACATTGACATTACTATCAGCTTTCAAGAGCAGGTACAAACAATGGCAAATACAATGGAAAGTTTCTTTGGATTTATAATAGCTAGGTAAATAAGTCTTTTCTATTATAAGACTTGGTTTATTAGATAAAGTGATATGAAATCAAATCAGAAACATTGTAAGAGTAGAGGAGTATTTTACTTAAATACTGAGGGGAAAACTTTTAAATTTGTATCCCAATCCCTAGCTGTTCAGAAGCAAAGGGGGAAAGAAATCAATAAACACCAGTACTTCATCTCTGCTCAATTTAGCTCTTTTGGTGAGCGAAGAATTCCTTATGGCAAATGTCCAAAGCATCCAAATTTCAGGCAGCTTGACAGCCCTTTCAACCAGGTCAGTGGTAACAAAGATAGTAATCAACTCTCCCACAGTGAATTTCATTCACAGAACAGGCCTGATTATGGAGCAGGTCGAATAACTGCACACTATTGAATGGAGATCAGTTTTCAGGGGCTATAGAGAACAGTACACAATAGGACAGGAGGAGGACTAGGTGAATTCAATAGTGTAACAAACTAAGCCAAATGAGACCCTCTTAGTATAAAGGAAGGCCAATCATATTACCTAATAGTCTGACCATATTTACAAGGAAATATTCTACTTTAGAAAAAAAGAGGGAATTCAAATATGCAAATGATGTTTTATCTAAAGCTTGGATGGTCAAATTATATCTGAAAAAAAAATAGCTGTAAATAAAAAACAAACAACAGCAAAAACTACCTTTAATCCTGGCTATTTTTGCTTCTTTTTGTCATATCCTTTTATATGCTGTAATACTTGCCTATGTACCAGTAAAAGTTGTTTACAATGATATATACTGTGATTCTGTCTTTCCCTTTCAATGCAAGGAAAATACTCTTTAATATTTAATAAAACCATTGGCATAGTTTTGCCTCCACATTATTACTAAGCATTGTTCCTGGGTCCAGTTACCTAAGAAATAAATGTCACAATATTTTGGGTCTCTAAATCATCCAGAATCCTAAAAGTTTCTTATGATACTCCAGCCTAGCCACCCAACTCATCACAATTAAAAATCACTAGTCTTAATTATCTCTACCTATAAATTGGGTATTCTATTATATCTTAGTTTGCTGGGCATGTTTCCAGTGTATGCCTATTGTCCTAGACTAAATATTAATAGACCTTTTCACTTTCAGAAGTAAACCAGTTTGCACTATAAATTAACAATTTTTCTATTTAAAAATGTATGCAAGCCTTGCCCATACCAACAAAAAGTCAACAAAAAATATTCTCCCTTAATTCCTGATATAAATCATAGTACCAATGTTCTTGATTCTTACTATCATGGCAAATTGCTTGATATAATGTTTGAGTCTTAATAACAATTTCCATTTCTTAACTTTTCCATTAAACCTAGAAATTTTAGAGTCTAAGATCTATCTCTTTCAAACTATTGAACATATTCATGAAATGATAAATTAAATTGACTTTTTTTCGGCTCATGTCAATGATATTCAAACACCAGGTATCTGATCACTTCATTGATCTTAAGATTTTTTATTCCTTGTATATCATTTTCACAATCTCTTCCTAATCTTCAAATTCTCTTTTTATCCTCTTTTATTTGTATTATTTCTCTAGACTTTCACCTCTTATTCCACTTGCTTTTCTTCAGTGATCTGCTCTAATCCTAGAGTTTTACCTATCACTTCCATGCTTGTGATTCCAAAATCTGTCCCTTGAACTGACTTCTCCACAAACAACAGACTTCCAATTTAGTCTGAATAGAGGATATTTCTTTATAGAATACAGAGGCATTTGGAACTCAAGAAATCCAAATTAGTTTATATCAATCTTGAATGTATAATCTCACTTTAATTCTAAGTATTTTACTAATCTTTCTAAAAAAGTGTCTAATGGTAATTTAGCCCTAAATAGTAATATCCAATAACGTCATTTGTGAATGAAAGTCTTCTTGACACGGGGAAAGCTAATTTTTGTAAAATAAACCTACTGTGGAATAATTTTATAATTCTTCTATCAAAGTCAACTAAATAGGTTCAAAACTATCAATTTGCTTTTTCTTATTTTAAAAATGCTACATCATCATTATATTCACATTTAATATATTTTCAGATTACATTTCCTTTTTGTATTTCTTTTGAAACTTTCTATATCAAAACATTAATAATCAAAGCAAAACTTACAATATTCTTCCTTGAACCCTATGAACTGTAAAGTACTAAATAAGAAATGTTCTATCATCATTGATTCATCAATGATTTAAATATTAGTTTTTGTTGACTATAAAGACACAAGATTCCTTAACTAAATAATATCATACAAAAACAGCATATCATATGTAAGTACTATAATTAGGTTTACAGTATGTCTGACTTTCTCTAAATCAAGTATTTAAAAAGAAGAAGCAATGGCAAAGCATTTTAATAAAATGTCTTATACTAAAATAGAAAGAAAAAGAAAAAAAAGTGAGGAGCACCTTTCACACGATCCTATATAACAAAAGCCTAATATGCTGTGTCCAACTGTCCATTTGATGATTTGACCATACCCTATGATGTGCTCCAACCAGTATTTTAGCTTGCTGCTGGGGTCTGGCCAATCGGGACTAGCCTCCATTGTGCACCAATGGAGTCCCGCAGCCTGACATGCAACCTCTCGAGATCCGGGACCCCTCAGGGGATGTCAGAGAGCCAGTTTCAGCCCAATCCCCACCAGTCAGGCTTGAGGGACTCCATTGGTGCACGAATCTGTACACTGGGCCTTTAGTATATTTATAAGAGCTTTGCCTCATACAGCAAAATCAAAAGAAAAACAATGAGTGAAATTCCATGTCTAGCTTACACTAGGTAGAATATTTTTGAAGCCTTAGATGTACATAGATTAAAAATAAGGATAATAGGGAAAAAGAGGGAAGAACTAAGAATACTCCTCACATATGGGCATTACATTAACAAATCTATTTGGTGCTCTTACTTTGTACAGTAGTGGTTTCTTTTCGGAATCATAGCCAGGAATAAAATAAAGTCAAAATGAAGCATAGTATCTCGGTCTTGTTTGAAGTGAAATGTACAGTTTAATTCAATGAACACCACTATTTTCAATATTAAGAGGTAGTGTATTAGATTGAGCTCTATGAAATAATTTATGTAATCTTATTTCAAATAAATATTTTAAAACTATCTAAATATACATCTATACTGTGGACCATAATAACTCTATTTTAGCATCCATGATAGCCGAAAAACTACTCAAGCATTAGGGGGTACATTTTCAACACAGCATGTGCGGATTTAGCCCAGAAATTCCCATTAACTTCAATGAGAGTTTCATGGTTCAATCTTACCACACACTGCGTTGAAAATTTACCCCAAAGCAGCAGAGGAAAAGCTCCCCAAAAAGGAAGAAAATTTCAAATTTGGCAACACAAATCCTGCCCTTTTGGTATAATTACCCATTCCCCATTCTTAAAGTTATAGGAAAAAATAGTATTCTTCCCCCTAACACTAGTTGATTTATCTTCAAAGTAAAACCAGTTTAGTGTTAATTTTCAATTATGATGGTTCTGTTGCCCATTAATATTGACCTCATAGTGAAAATCTTCCAAATATGTTCGATATTTCACTGAGAATAATGTGCTGTGAAATGGCTTAATAGTCTTGTGCTTACTACAATAGGCTTTAACAGTGTGGCTCTCTGTTGACTGTTGATAACCTTCAGTACAAAAAAAGAGGACTAAACATGTTTTTGTGTGCTTTTGTCTTCATATCTGTCATACATATTTTTCAAAGTTTTTAGGTCATGTAAAAATAAATTCATATTTGAAGTTATAGCTTATTGTATAAAATATGAAAATAGGTAAGCAAAACACCCCATTCTCAAATACCAATTCTTAGACTATTCTTGGCTAGATATATTTAATATAAAGCTTTGAATTCTCTTGAAAATGCATTAGAAATCTGGGTAACTAGTTACCTGGATATCAGTACTGATACCATTGTAATTAAGTAGTTATGAACAAAGGGGAAGCCAGACATTATGGGCATGTCATTTGGGCAACTTTACCACGAAGCTGCAACTCTGCATTCCCCAGGGGTCTACCAGCTTATTCCCTGCAAAATGCTAAGGGAAGGGATCCAATAAAGTGGAGAAAAATGCAGGCTCAGGAAAGATGGGGTAACATAGGGAAGGTTTCCCTGCCAGTCACTCTGGGAACAAAGATCATTGGCCAGAATGGGTGTGCCCACTGCAAGCATTTTGAAAATTTGGGAATACAGAAGCTCCTAAACCACATGCAGCTCTCAAGCCACGGTTTACCACTCTGTTGACTAATGAGTTTGCCGACCACTGTCCTAAACAAAGGAGTCCTCACTCTTGGTTCTTGATATTTCTAGGCTTGTGAGGCTCTCTTGATTCTACTCTGTTCACTTGTATGGCTGATGGCCATGCTCACCCCACAGGCAATGGACTAACGCAGTGGTCGGCAAACTGAGGCTCGAGAGCCACATGCAGCTCTTTGCTCCTTGAGTGTGGTTCTTCCACAAAATACCACGCCCTGGGTGAGTCTGTTTTGAAGAAGTGGCATTAGAAGAATTTTAAGTTTAAAAAATGTGTCTCTCAAAAGAAATTTCAATCGTTTATACCATTGATATTGGCTCTGTTGACTAATGGGTTTGCCAACTGGGCTAATGGACTGCAGCTAGCCTGCTGCCGCACTGGACTGTGCAGACATGGAATGGGAACTCTGGACACTGGCTGTGATTTTATCTCCACTGAAGCCCCAGCTACACTTCTATGGCAAGACAGGGGGAAATGGATTTTGAAATTCAGGGATTTGGTACTACAGAAATAAAGCTCTCTACAATATCGCATCCTCCCATACAAGTCTCAGAAAATACCTTTTCCTGTGATATGGCAATGGATCCACCCCCATTAGCAACAGGTCTGGACAAGGACCTCTATCTACCAGTAACATAAATGTGCAAGAAAAAAAGTGCTGATTGTCAAATTTTGTTTAATGTATAACAATTTTTAGATTAACATAATTTTTTTTTTTACATTGACAAAATGTTTCCATGTATGTGGAAATTAAGAATGAAACGTTAGGAGCAAATTTCAACTGCAGAAAATGATTTCATGCTTAAAAAGATTGAAGATTAAATTTCTCAACTAAAAACAAGTAATAAATAAATTTTCCTGTGGGGAACAGCTACAGTGTTCAAGTCTCGGACTAATGAGAGGGCACAGTTCTCCCATTGCCAAGTGCAAGGTCCAGCTTGGAGGGCAGAGCCCTCTCAGCACAATTATAGCCAAGAGCTATAGTTGTAAGCTTGAACCTATGGTCCGAACAGGTGGTCCCACATTGCTGAGTGATGTGGGCTTGACAGAGTTCAGGTGCATGGAACTGCATAAGATTGAAACCCACCAGAATGTTGTGAACATCTAGACCATGCCCTTACTTTGCCTCCTGGAATCTGGCTGTAAAAAGATACGGCTTGAATTCCGTGGTGCTCTCTAATTCTCTATGAGAGAGGCTATCCATCCGAGAGGACAGCGTCTTACCCAGACCCAGCTTTCTTCTCTTGTCTGTCTTTTCTAAACCTTCACTGCCCCCTCTCAGGATCACCGGACCTGGCTGAGCTGGCGGGGCACATAAAGCACCCAACGTGGAGCTGAGTATGCCATGGCTGTGCTGGCTGGCCATATTTTCCTATACTATTCTCAAATATTTTTAAGTGCATAGTTCCTACAGTTCCTATTGACACACACACACGAGTCTGATTTCTTGCCTGCATGTGAATCCCAATAGCTTATAATGGTTCTAAGGTCAAAGAATTCCTTCTGTGTGTTAATAAAAACAAACAGTGTGGCCAAGGAGACTTCAAATGCCTCAGAACACAGTACATACTAACAGTATGCAGACACTAAAAGCATCTCACTCAAGAGAACAAGTGACTTACAAAACCAATCTGTCAGGTTTCATTTGGGTTACGAGTTCTTACTGAGGATGGAATGAAGCACCAGGTTTTGAGTCTCACCTGTATAAACACAGGCAAACAATTGAACTCTCTAGATCGAAGTTTCCTTCTAGTCCTATTTCATTATTTCCTACATAGAAGCTATACTTTTCAATTAATAGGTTCTCATATTCCTAAAGGGACATAATGCTCTGCAATATAAAAATAATCAATAACATTTAATCCACTCACCCCCTTTCTCTTCCTATTTCATAGTAAGCTATTTAATCCTATTAGCTTAAAACTTAAGTGTTTTTTACATAATATATTATGTTAAACATATATTTTTATTTTTTTAATATATTTTATTGATTTTCTACAGAGAGGAAGGGAGAGGGATAGAAACATCAATGAGAGAGAAACATCAATCAACTGCCTCCTGCACGCCCCCTACTGGGGATGTACCCGCAACCAAGGTACATGCCCTTGACTGAAATCAAACCTGAAACCTTTCAGTCCACAGTCCCAACACTCTATCCACTGAGCCAAACTATTAAACATATTTTTACTCCTCTAATTTATTTCATATATCCAGTAATACAAAAATACTTCCTTAAAATAGGCAGGAAAGAGAAAAATTTTGTCATGTTAGAAAAAAAAAAATGGGTCGGAGTATAAGATGCATTGGGCAGAACCTTTTCTATTTTGTTAACCTGTCCTCAGCACTTAGAATCAGTATTGAAATATGGTCAAAAATTATTTGTTAAATGAAAACAAAAAGAAAAGAAAAAAGTCTGTTAAATGAGAATTCACATGCAGTTTTCAAAATGTCAGTTTTCTATTGAGCTACTGAAGAAGTTATTTCTACCCATGTTTCAGTAGTACTTCTGCCCTTGTTAATATCCAAATATTACATTACAGCATAAAGAAAATAGAAAATACATTATAAAGTTTGTATATGCGAATTATAAGAAATGCATTCAGTAAACTGATCTGTAATGTCAGAAGTCTACACAGTAAGAACACAACACTATGGTAATAATGTTATTATCTGAGGCATTTAGAATTGAGCATTCTATTTCATGTACAATTTAATAGATTATATTACCCAGGTGCTTGGTAAAAATTTGGCTTCCCCCTACCTATACCAATATAAAAATTATATTCACAATATTTTTCATAAAAAGTAATTGTTAAGAACCAGGACAGAAAATGCAAAAAAAGTGTTTAATGTGTGGGCATTGCTTTCAAAAAATCTTAAAATTAAAAGTGCATACCTAATGTTCTGCAAATATTCTGGCATTCACTATAAAAAAGATATATCATCTCCACTGCTTCTATGTCTTCCTATTGAGCTTAATAGATAAATATTACAATTTAATAGATAAAATATTTGGCAGATTACTTCTCATTTCCAACACTAAAATTACAAACTCAAATCTGTACCTGAAGTGAATGTTGTATTGTAATCTGACTTTGCTTTTGATTTTTTATGAGACTTAATATTTATTGATAGTGCTATATAATTTAAATAATAATCCACCCTACCTTACTATATCTTTATCTATAATTGCCAGTTCCTTTTTTTTAAAACTTCTTTATTAAGGTATTACATATGTGTCCTTATCCCCCATTACGCCGCCCAGCCCTCTCCAATCATGCCCTCACCCCACTGTTGTCTGTGTCCATTGGTTAGGCTTATATGCATGCATACAAGTCCTTTGGTTGATCTCTCCCCCTTCCCCCCCACCCTCCCCTACTTTCCCTCTGAGGTTTAACTGTCTGATCGATGTTTCTCTGTCTCTGGATCTGTTTTTGTTCATCAGTTTATGTTGCTCATTATATTTCCTAAATGAATATCATGTGATATTTATCTTTCTTTAAATCAAGAGAAAGTCAAGACATAATCATCCCCTCCTTCAAACACTCTCATTTTAACATGCTCTTTAACCTTCTGTTTCCATTTCCAAATATGAAGTATCCTTTATTTAGTAGCTTACATACATATACATAAAAAATGAAACTATATCTCTAGATTGCAAAATAACTTCAAACTGAAAAAGTGAGGTATCCTGGATTGTGCAAAATCAAAGGAAACTATATGGAGGAAATTGATTATTATTATACTAGAGGCCAAGTGCACAAAATTCATGCATGGGGGGTGAGAGGATGTATCCTTCAGCCTAGTCTGCACCCTGTCAAATCTGGGACCCCGCAAGGGATATCCGACTGCCCATTTAAGGCAGTTAGACATCCCTCTCACAATCCAGGACTGCCTGCTGGTTCCCAACTGCTCACTTGCCTGCCTAATTGCCCCAAACTGTTTCTGCCTGCCAACCTGATCATTCCCTAACTATTCCCCTGCCAGCTTGATTGATGCCTAACTGCTCCCCTGCTGGCCCAATTGCCCCTAAATGCCATTTCTTGCCAGCCTGGTCACCCCCAACTGCCTTCCTCTGAAAGCCTGGTAACCCCTAACTGTTCTCCCCTGTAGGCCTGGTTGCTCCCAATTGCCCTTTCCTGCAGGCCTGGTCCCACCCAATTGCCCTCCCTTGTAGGCCTGGTCACAACCAACTGCCCTCCCCTGTAGGCCTGGTCCCTCCCAACTGCTCTCCCCTGCTGGCCATCTTGTGGCATCCATCTTCTGGCCACATGGGGGTGGCCATCTTGTATGTTGGAGTGATGGTCAATTTGCATATTATCTCTTTAATAGATAGGATTGTTCTCCTTCCCCTAAATAATTGTATTATTTTAATTCTTTAAAACAATCACAATTAAAATCTGTAATCAAAATAATGTCTGAAAAATTAGTCAATTTCTTGCTAATACTCTTACAAGTTATCAACTCAACTTCTCAATTAGTTCAATGTATAGATGAGAAAACTGAGGCAAAATAAAATCACCTGACAGATGAGTTCAGTTAGTGGGAGGAAGAGCTGAGGCTGCCAGCTCAGATGGTTTCAACAAAGAAAGTATGTTCTCAAGAATTACAATGAGCTTCTTTGACCACAAAGTGAGGTAGGCAGAAGAATGCCCCCTCCTCCTAGGAGTTGTCCAAGTCCTAAATCCCAGAAGTTGTGAATATCTTATTTATATGGTGAAGGGAAATTAAGGTTGTACTTGGCATTAAGGATGGAAATCTGCTGGCCTTTACATGAGGAGATCATCTAGGTAGGGCCAACAAAATTGCAAGGGCCTTTATAAAGGAAAGAAGGAGATGGGTCAGACAGAATTTACAGAGATGGCAAAACAAAGACTTGGCTTTGAACATGGAGGGCTGAGGCTATGAGCCAAGGATTGTGGACAACCTCTAAAAGCTGGGAAATAACAAGGAAATGCATTTTCTCTTAAAGTCTCCATAAAATCAACATCTTGGGGCTTTAGAACAGTGAGAACCACTCCAGGCTTTTGACCTCTAGGCTGTGAGGTAAAACATTTGTATTGTTTTAAGCCACTGAATTAGTAGTAAATGTGTGACAGCAGTATAATGGCTAATGTTATCTTAACTGATGTCCAACTGTTTGACCAAACACTTGTCTAGACATTGTTGTAAAGGCATTTTTTAAAATGTGATTAACATTTACAATCAGGTAATTTGAAAAAAAAAAGGCAGATATCCCTTCATAGTATGTGTGAACCTCATCAAACAAGTTGAAAGCTCTTAGAGTAAAGAATAAAGAATAAAGGATTCCAGGCAGCAGAATTGAAATTGTACCTTCGTAACCACTCAAGACTGCAACATTGACTCTTACCTGATTTCTCCATCCTGAGCCAACTCTGTCTCTCTTTCGTGTGTGTGTGTGTGTGTGTGTGTGTGTGTGTTTGAAACTTATTACTAGCAACATACTACTAGTTCTGTTTTTAGGTAAATTACTATTATCAAAGAGGATATATTAGGGAGCTTGGCTGCTATAACAAAACTAGAGGCCCGGTGCACAAATTCATGCACTGGTGGGGTCCCTCAGGCTGGCCTGCACCCTGTCACAATCCTGCACCCTCTCACAACCCAGGCCTGCAGGGATCAGGCCAAAACCAGCAGTCTGACCTCCCTGAGGGATATAGTTGTGCGCAAAGTGGCAGGCGGCAGGGAGGAGCCCAAGCCTGGGCTGGGCACCACAAAGCTCCTGCTCATCCCGGCCCTGCTCAGTAGCACTGCCGTGGATGCAGGAGAGGCTTGTACTGCTGCAATTGTGCTCACCATCCATGAGCCCCATGTATGGAGCCCATCAACTGAGCTATGGTCCTGCAGTGGGAATGCATTGACCACAGGGGGCAGCTCCTGCATTGAGCATCTGCCCCCTGGTAGTCAATGCACGTTCATAGCAACCGGCTGGTAGATTGGTTGTTCGGTCTTTGTCTTTCAGTCACTTAGGCTTTTATATACATGGAAGATATCACAGACAGGGTGGCTTAAACAACTAGAGTTCTGGAGGCTGGCAGATCCAACATAAAGGTTCTTTTGGATTTGGGTCCTGGTGAGCTTCTCTTCCCTGGCTGCTGACAGCTGTCCTCTCCATGCCCTCACTAAAAGGAGAGAGCTCTGGTGTCTCTCCCTCTTCTTATAAGGCCATTAGTCCTATTAGATTAGGGCCTCAAACTTATGATCTCATTTAACTATCATCAGTCTTCCCAGGGCCTATCTCCAAAGGCAGTGACACTGGAGTTAGGGCTTCAACACATGAATTGGGGTTGAGAGGAGGAGTACATTTGATGCATAAAAGAGAAGAAACAATCCTTCAAAGGACATACACATGTTTTAGTAGTTTTTATATTTACAATGTAAGGAAGTTACATAGACCTGAGCTCCTTACCTTACTATTCAATTGTTGGGGGGTCTATAGTTTATTATGTAATAACATAATTAATTATTTTAAGGATTTACATAGCATTTGATATTTTATAAAGCACCCATACACAGATTCCAAAAAGTTTATTAATAGTCATTCTTATGTCTATGTATGATCAAATCTGGGCTCAGTGGGCCGCCCTGGATCTCAATACATTAGTCTCACAAATAGTGTGCTGAGACTGAAACTATGCCCGTTCATTCTGAATGTTATATATAGGCTTTGTCTATTCAGATATGCATAACAGCAACACCCGGGACAAGAAGGAAGAACTTCTGGATTAACACAGTATGGTAAAGTCAATCTTCAGCCCATCCTTTTCTTAGCTCTCAGTATATTCTTTTTTTCTTTCTTATTCATTTTAGAGAGAGGAAGAGAGAGAGAGACTGGCATATGGGGACCATAGCCTAACCAACTGAGTTGCCCCACCAGGGCTTAGCTCTCAGTATAAACATGTAAAATATGCCTAGAGTTTTTAACAGAATAAAAGATAAAGAACTTCAAATATTTGGGGCATATGGGACAGAAAGTAGTACTGATATGAAGATTTCTATTAAATTCATTAGTGATTTATTCTAAGGTGCTATAGTTTCCCCAAAATGCAATGAAAGTGAAAGATCACCAAGCATTTCCCTTTACTGGTGGTGTGTTTGTGTGTGTGTGTCTTTCGTTTTGTTTTTGAGTTTCTGAAAAATGCTACATTTCTACCTTAGATTTTTCTTAGTTTTTTGTTGTTTTTTTTTTTTCACCAAAAAATGATTCTGGGAGATACTATAAGGTAGTATTTCAGGGAATATTTTAAAACCAGGTAGCCTGGTTCTTAGATAACCCACTTACCAATCTGTTGTCACCTGGACAAGTTATTTAATATCTCTAAGCCTCACAGTTTTGTGGGTTTTTATTTTTAAAACTAAAATGGACATAATAAAGCAAGACTTTAATAAGGACTAAATTAGATAATTATAGAACTTGCCAAATGTCTGACAACTAATAATTGTTCAATATTTCATTTAATTAGTAATGTAACTATCCACATAATTCTACTTATGATATTTTAAATCCTCTGAATTACTAAATTTCCCCAAAAAAATGCTCACAAAAATTTAACTGCTGGTGTTTTCATATTTTCCAAATACTACAGAGTTTGTAACTGGGCAAAATTGTGGAGCATACTACACATGTAGTTGTAGTGTATTTAGTGATGTGGGATTGCAATGATGCTTATTTAAGACTGTATTCATAGTGCCCTTGTCATTTTGTGGACTGACATAGGCTAACCCCAAAAAAACAGAGTGAGAAGAAGATTTCAGAAAACATTGTATATAATTAATTCCTCTGAAAAGGAGTGATGCCTGGAATAATGAGAACTATTATGCGTTACACTCCTTCATAATGCATAAACTTCCCCAAACATTAACTAATTTGATTCTCAAAACAAACTTGATATAAAGGCAAAAGCAAATATGAGGGCATCTTTTGCTGCTGGGGGAGCTGGAGATCGAGAAGGTAAAATATGGGCCTTTTAGCAAAACCAGAGCTAAAATCCCTTTCTTCAGACTCTTTGTGCAGTGTTACCTCCAATAATCTTCTTCTTCTCAGGTTAAGTAAATCAAATTTGAAAACAAATCACTTATTTACAATAATATCCTATTTATTTTCTTATAATGCGCAGAAACAATAGCTCTCTCTTTGAGTTTTTACATCAGGATGGAGGAAATTAAAATGATTTTAAGATACAATATTATTCTATTAACACTTGAGTGCAGCTGATTGAAAGGCTAATATAGTCCCCCGTTGCACCATAAATATAGAGAAGCTACAGTCTTCACTTAAGCTTTTCCTTCCCCTATCACAAACTATGATTGGGAAACAAGGTACTTCACTCTCCACTAATCTGCATTCACATTTCAGAATGTATCCTTACTGTGCCCTTCAAAAAGCACCAAACCCAACACATAAAGAAAAGCCTGCGAATGCAAGAAGGAAAAAAAAAACACACAAGTTAATAGCTTTTGATGTAGAGAGATCCATTTCCAGCCTTTATGAAAACCCATGAAGGACCCTGCCAGCACGTAATGAATGTACTCTAACCACTCGTTGAATTATGAGATGGTGTAGAGCCGTTGTAAGGATTCTATTAATCCCTGGGTCAAAAGTGCCTTATAATATACTAAGCCACTTGCATATGATTTAACTAAAAAATATGCTTTATGTTTTAAAAAGTTAAAATAATTGCAGCTACTGGAGCAAAGACCAGTAGCTAGGATAGCAGTCAGCCAGATCCTCTCCCAGACGTAGCTCTGACAAACAGTCTAATATGCTAGAACTGCATGTAATTCCACCCTGTGGTTTATAACAAAACAATCACACAATCAGAAGGAGTGATCAAAGTTTTCAGAGCTGTAGGAGAATTTAGAAATCAATAGTGTCATTTATAAGTGTTAGGGTTTACTTCGCTCTTATACCATTCTAGATAATACACACACACACACACACACACACACACACACACACACACACACAAGGTTAAGTCCTGGGTGGAAGCTTAAAAGTTTCAAAGCCTTAAGAAGAAACTTCAAAAGAGTCAGTTTACACTGCTCAATTTCTGTATCATCTGGAATATTACTAGTCTTTTAAAAAATGCATCTTGTAAAAGAGACATTAGAAAAGTGGCCTATAATCCTCTACTTCCCTTTATATAGTTCCCAGAAATATGAAGAAGTAAAGAGAGTGGAGAAAGAGAGGAGAGTTCACATTATTTATCAGACACCTCATACGTTGGCAAAAATTTTACTCAAATATTCAAAACGAGCCCAAGGTAAACAATCCTAAAAACATGAAAATGACACAGAACTGAATGGAGCAATACCAAATCTCTTCCTTAATCAAACTAACTCTTTTCACAGTTCAAATCTAGCAACTTATCTTTATCTCTCACCTAGAAAACTGATCCTCTGCCCTTTACTCATATTCCAACTCACCCCAGTTCATTATCCATCCAGTAACCAGAATGACTTTTTATATTGTAAATCAGATGTCATTCTTCCTTTGTATATATAACTCACCAAATCGTTTGTAAGAGAGTAGAAGACAATTCAAATTTCTTACTGTGGCATATTGGGCCCTTACCTAATTTAGACCCCGCCTGTCTTACATTTTATTTTTCCCCACTTGGTTTACCACACTAAATGCCAGCTATCCTGGTTTTGTCTGGCCCTGAAGAGACAAATGTGTCTGTTTCTGGGCTCTTGCATTTGCTGTTCCTCCAAATCCTCAAGAGGCTTCCTCTTTCTTATCATTTGGGTCTTATCTCATCCCAAACTTTACTCATTAATGGAGCTTAGGTGAGTGTCATTCCCTTATCACTCTACATACCTGTGCCTTGCACTATTTTAATTAGATTTAACACAATCTAGAATTATTTTATTCAGTAAGTTACTCATCACTGTTTTCATAGTCTGTCTCCCTCAAGTAGAAGTATGTTTCATGAAAGCAGTCATAAACTTTCATTTCACTGTGATGGCCCAGTGTCTCAAACACATTTGGCACATTAGATGTTCAATGAATATCTATGCATGTAAGATTGAATTATGATCCTCTGGAACTGTGTTTATACCTGATTATATATATATATGGAAAATGTAGAGAAAATGAGACAAAGTTATACTGTAAATTTCCTAGACATTTAACTTGCTACTAAGAAATACTGTCATCTTGAGGACTCTACTAACACTGAGATAGAAAATGGCTTTATGGTTATTTAGGAAACAGAAGTCAAAGTCCCACAAACCCCAAACAAGTCTGGCTCCTGTTACGTTTCTAGAACGGTTCCAATCTCCTTTCATGATTTCCAGCAATTCCTGGTAAAAGGAAGATCCCTGTTAAATCTGTATATTCAGGACCTAAAATCAAGCCCAACCTGGTTCCTTGTCTCTGCAGTCCCTCCTTTAAGATCACTTGAACTACACATTTTTAAAAAATATATTTTATTGATTTTTTACAGAGAGGAAGGGAGAGAGATAGAAAGTCAGAAGAGAGAGACATCGATCACCCGCCTCCTGCACGCCCCACAGTGGAGATGTGCCTGCAAGCATGGTACATGCCCCCAACCGGAATCGAACCAGGGACCTTTCAGTACGCAAGCCCACGCTCTATCCACTGAGCCAAACCGGTTTCAGCAAACTACACTTTTTAACACTGTCCTTGGAGGCTGAGTTCCGGACCTCATGCAGAGGCCTTGCCTAACTTACTGCCAAAGTTAAGTACCTGTGGCTGATTGGAGGTTGGATGTCAGAACGTCTTCTCAACTCCTTTGAGTAGTTTAGGGGAACTAATGAAGCACAGTCCTTAACTGGGTCCTGGAATTGGATAGAGGATCAAGCACTTACTGCCCACGGCCAACTTTGGGAATAGATATCAAATCAGAAGGGATGGGATTCAGGAACAAGGGCTCCTGTGAGTTAAGGTTTTGGTCAGGAAAGAGCAGGATCTCTTCCTGAGAAGTCAGACCTGATTCTCTTCTATCTCAGGGAGTGTTAGCTCTGCTTTGAACACTGTTCCCTCTCCAGACCCTTCCCAAGCCACCCTTTCTTATCCTTCAAAACTCAGCTTAAATATTCCTTCCTTAGGTAGACTTCCATGATATCCCTAGTTATATCAAGTCCCCATATGCGTATTTCTGGTTAAAAACATTAATTACAAATTTTATAACAGTAGTTATTCAATGAGTATCCAATGGCTGAATTAATGATTAGGTAATTAGTTAATAGATTTCATTCACTTTTCTTCTTTAAATGTGTGTGTGTGTTTTGTTTTGTTTTTTAATTTCAGAGAAAGAAAGGGAGAGGGAGAGAGATAGAAACATCAATGATGAGAGAAAATCATGGATGGAGCTGCCTCCTGCATGCCCCATCCAGTGATCAAGCCCACAACCCACGCATGTGCGTGACCATGACCTCCTGATTCATGGGTCGGTGTGCAACTACTGAGCAACACCGGCCGGGCTTATTAGATTCCATTTCCAACAAAGCATGAAATACAATAAGGCTAAGAAGGATTGCTTAACCATAGTACTAATGGCATTTGGAAGTGAGCATCTCTTTGTTGCAGGAGTCTGTCCTGCACATAAAATGTTTAGCAGTATTTATGACCTTCATTTATACTCCCCCACCTCAATTCTGATGACCAGAAAAAAAAAAATGTTTCCAGACAATTGCCCAATATTTCTTGAAGAGAAAAACTGCCCCCCAGTTGGGAACCTCTGGGATTGAGTAAACTACTATTAGTACAGCAGCCTCAAACACATTTAGAAGAAGCTATATGCTTCTTCTAACAACAAACATAGAAGCAACCAGGGCCTACACATCATGACTTAGAGGAGTGCCCAAGAAAATCATCCGATATGCACTATATATCATCAATAAGCCAAGATGTAGTGTTAAAACCTTTATCTGTCACTGCAGTGTGGCCTATACTATCCTGAATAATACACTAACATTACTAGGGTGGGGTTTGTTTGGTTTTTGTCAGCATCATCCAGCAGTCAAGATGAGATACTCAGAAAACAGATTTATTTACCTAACGCAGAAATTTGGCATGAAGTAGAATGTCCTTGCCTAGGATCTAGATATCCTTTTTTAGTTCTTTCATATAAAAAAAAAAAAAAAAACTCAAGATGCCAAAGGTATTAACTACTTATCCATAATCACAACCTACACTAAGCACACCCATTCCACTCTTTCTGACTACTATATAACATGCATAATTTATTTAGAGACATTAAATTTGTAGAGTCCACAGCACTCAGCCTGAGGTGATTTAATTCCTTTCCCCTGAAGTGGGACAAGTAAAAGGCAGCAGATGAAAGAAAAGGGAACAAAGGGATTTAAAAAAAAAAAATAGCTGATCTTAGAGGGCATGGAAAAGGCTTTCTTAGAAAGTAGTAATTGTAATAAGGATGCTCAGCATTTTCATATGCTATCTTTATTCCCAAAAAGCTCAAAGGATTTTGGATTTAATCTTGCAATTTCAATACACGTGTGAATGCTTGAGAAAACAAATTATTCTTGCAAAATATTCTCTTTGAAGGCACCAAAGAGCAAGATATAATTGTGTGTCCCTATGGACAGATCACTTGACTATGTCCTGGAATAACCCATGCCCTTGGCAAAGAATGAAAAATCAGTGGTGCTCCTTGCATGAAAAAAAAAGAAGAAAAAAAATAGGCTCTGCATTTAAGTAGTTATTGTACAAAGTCAAGGGAGAGAGCAAAACTGTTTGTATATATATCATAAACCAAAGCAGTGAGTGTACTTTATCAAGAGCATATGTACTCTCTTCCCTATAATGCTGGTCATTTAATAAATAAATAATCATTGAATGGGTAATCAGAATAAGAGTCAGCCAATTCTATATATTTTTTATTTATGAGGTTTTAGCCAGGGAAAAGAAAACCTCTACTTTCCTAAGAGCTCTCCTATTCCGTGTACAACCTTAGAAACTAGGCAGATACTCCCTGGAACAGTTTCTAGACTTTAACCACCCCGTGACTTTTTGCAATTCAGCAAGTAGAATACCCTTTTAACAGGTACTGAATTTATATCTAATGTTTAAAGATTAAGCAGTGCACATACATTCAGTATGCAATTTGTGCTATGCACCAAGTGCCAAAAAAATAACAACTTAGGTCCCAAAATGAGTGAGTTCTTCATATGTAAAACTGCTTAGAAAAGAAGAAAAACAGATAAATTAGCATAATTCCTTCTTTCCTCAATATCCTTGGCAGCACAGAACAAAACCCCCCACTGGTAAAAAAGCTGCTCCATCTGCCATCCTGTTGCTAGAACAGCTCTCTTTCTTGGAAATATGATTTATGGGACTACCAAATCCTATCTTCCATTGTATTTGGGTAGAATATTGTGGAGAATAGCCATCTATGGTAGGTCCACTGGTGAAAACAACTACAAAACAATATTCTGAACCAATGAATTATTAGGAATATACTGTACCTTCTTTTTTCTTCTAGCCTCTTTGAAGCATGAGTTGTTATTCTTATCTGAAGATATCGCTATGCCATACATGATTTATTAGGAGAGCTGTGTACGTAAGGATGAATTTTTTTTAAGTAGATAAATGATCACTTCTACATAGCAATATGGAAGTATTATGGCAGAAGTATTGTCTTGCTAATTTTCCCACAAAGATAATGAGTAGAGCAGGTGCAAGTAACAAACCCCAGTGGTTACTTGCCTCTATTTTAATTCTTAGATGCTTGGCAGATACAAAAAGGGGTGGGGGGAGAGAAGAAGAAGGAGGAGAAGGAGGAAGAGAAAGATTTTCAAACAATTTGACCCACATCCCCATGTACAACTGTGGCAGAGCCAAAAATAAAGGGTAACTTCAGATATTGAAGTCAAGACATAGTAGACCACATAGTAGACCAAGCCATCTCTTAATTTACTGAATTCAAATAGATTTTCAGGAAAGTAACTGACAGATATGATTTCCTTTCTTTCTTCACATATTTCTCCCCTCTGGAGAAATGAGGAACATTTAAAGCTATACATTTTTATGACTCAAAATAAATTTTGATCTTTTGAAATTTACTCCAAAGCCACCAACTTTTAAGGAATAATATTGTCTTCGGGAGCAGCAAAAATACAAACACTTTTCCTTTATTATAAAGAAAAGAGAAAGAAAATGGAAAAAAAATCTTATTTTTTCACTGTATTATATTTTTAAATAAGACAGTAAGCTGTAATATCCTTTCATCTACTCAGTAATGTTGATTGTGCAATTTCCTCCTTCATTGATCTCCTGACCTTCAGAATGCACTCTATTGTTGAAAGGAAAGTTTAAGAGACCCTTTAAAGGCAAGGTAAATCTCCACAACTATTATTCCATTCAGTTTTACATATGCATTTTTTTTTACTTTATGACTTTATTAATCTTTCATTTTTCAATAGCCCCCAATTTTTAATTAAAATATAAATTTGCAGAGCTTATTTTTATTAAGGACTGATGCTTTCACTAGTGGTTTTTATTTTATTGGGAATTTCAAATGCAGTTAAGGTACCTGGATGAATTAACACATTAGCAGCAGACTCAAGTGAATGAACAAGCATAGTTAAGTGTCCCCTAAAGAAGTCTAGAGGACTTAAAATAAAGGTCTAAAAAACGGTTACACAAGTTTGAAGATGGAGAACTGAATGGGAAGAGTCAGTAGGAAACTTTTTGGGGGGATGAGAACATTCTAAATCTTGTTTTAGGTGGTGATGACAGTTGTATATAAGAGTCAAAAATCCTGGATATTTAAGAGGTGTGCATATTACTTTATATTAATTATGTCTCTTTCAAAACCTAGACTGATCTGACAGAAAGAAAGCTAAAAGGCTTTAGGGAATGATATGGCATATCATTTATTTCTATGAACCATTTAGTATTATTAAATATATATAGAAAGAAGTTTCACTTAGTGGGAAAGTTCCCATGGAAATCTAGATACCCTACTACTTTTTAAAAATCAGAACATCTTGGAAGAGTGAACCCACTGACCCTCAAGGAAGAAATCACTAAAGCTTTCAGAATTTGCCCAGACATTACCAACTCTAGCATTTCCTACAACAACCATACACACTTATGCAAAAAGAAGCCCTAATGATATTACAATCCATTCTACCGCGCCATATGTAATAGTGTTTTTGATACCTTTTAACCTTGAAATCACCTCAGAAGGGGAACATGATAAGATACAAGTTTTGTAATGATATAATACTACTGGAAGCTCAAATGTGGACTAAAATTCATTTTTTGAAGAAAACTATTCACAATTTAAGTGTGGTGTGCCTAGTTGAATGTAGATTTAAAGTAAAATCATGCAAGGCACAAGGTGTATGACTCCTGGTAAACACTAGTTGTTTAGTTTTGACTAATACAACCTTGTCTTCATAATCTATTCAATCTTGTCTCACAATTTAATGAGCTTTAACTATACCCCGAACTCTTTCTTTGCCTACAATGTGAAAAGTGGTATCAAGGCATAAGGCTCACATGCAGATATCACCGTTCCACTGTCTACACTCACATCATGGTGCTTCTTATCTTAAGATGAAAGAACCTTCCTCTCAAAGTTCTATAATGTGCTAGGATTTCAGTAAGCACTCCCTCTATTAGTGATACCCATTAATGTGGTTTTAAATCAATGAAAGGACGCCCAAGAGAAGTTACTCCAAAGCCTTTGGTGCTTGTTAAGATGGACATAATCAGAACCAAGGAAACATGCTATTATAAACACACACATACACACACACACACACACACACTTCTAAAATTTAAAAAAAAATCTGAAAATCCTAACAACCAACACAAGAATATAAAAGAAATAAGTTTACAAAACCCCCAAAAAAATATTCATACAGTATTGTGATAATTTATGAAGTAAAAATCTTTAAGTATAA
Source organism: Lasiurus borealis (assembly GCA_004026805.1). Classification (NCBI taxonomy): domain Eukaryota; kingdom Metazoa; phylum Chordata; class Mammalia; order Chiroptera; family Vespertilionidae; genus Lasiurus; species Lasiurus borealis. The sequence goes on from PVJN01002399.1 coordinate 112,815, forward strand.
AACTTTAAAAAAATTGTTTTTAATTGCCCCTTCAGTGCCTGTTGCCATTCAGTAATTTATTTTTTGGAAATTAACTAACAGTGGAGTGGGGTATGTAATCACTTTATCCAATATTATAAACAAACAGGCCAGGAGCCTCATGACCTGCAGCACACAGAGAATTCCATCTACCACTGTACGGTGGGTGTTCCCTTGAGAGTTGTACAACTGTTAGATGAAAATCCGAATCAATTACCTGAAGGCAAAACCAATCACAGTGAAGCCTCTGCCATCGATGAATGCAGCAGAAGAGCAAGGTAGGAGAACGACTGCACAAATATTTCACAATTATCAGCAGAGGCTACACAAACAACACTGCAGCCCTCATTTACCTGGAGTCGGTCACATCTGTGCACAGCAGCCACAGCTGCTACCCACGGCAGAGAACGACGTGTTCACACCCTTGAAAAAACAAGCTATCCATTATCATCCGCTAATACTGAACACGACTCCTAGTGAAGGGAGCAGAGATTCTGTGTTCGGTTAATACAACTATTTAAATGGTGGGTTTTCCCAAGGTTTAATACCTTCTTCTTTTTCTGTCAATCTCTGCTTCTGTGTCCGTGCAAATTGGTGTGCAATCTTTAGTATTTTTTCAATAAGAGAATTAAACCATATTTACACTTATTTTTAAGAACACAAAATTCAGTGTACAGATGATGGGTTATGGAATTGTGCACCCTGAAAGCTATTTAATATTGTTAAACAGAGTGACCCCAATAAATTATAAAAAAAAGAAAAGAATCTACAAAATTAACTTTAAAACCCCGAGAAAGAAAGCTGTGCTAACCTTAAAAATTCCACATGTCAGACACTTCAAGCTGCCACCTGATATAGTAAAGGTATAAACATCTGATCAGTGATTATTATAAACCTGTAAAGACTCCAAACCATTAATTAAAGAAAATGACAGATTTAGTCACATAACAGTACTTTTCCAGAAAGTTTCTGTCACAACTACTTTCCGGTGAAAATCACAAATAGGACAATTTATATTAAATGTGCTAGTAAGGTAAGAAAAGAAAAAAAAGACTAACAACTCCATAATAACTGTCATCATTTAGATAACATCTCCTGTGTGCAAAGCCCCATTTTAAGCATTCACATGCACTAGTTTATTAATCTTTAAAACAACCTATAAGGGAGACACCATTAATATTCCTATTTACAGGTGAGGAGACAAAGGCACTTAAAGATAGAGCGATTTTCCCACGAAGGCCATACAACTACTAAAGGCTGGAGCTGGGCCTTCAAAACAGGCATTCTGTCTCAAACTGCCGCACAATCGGTATCTAAGCTACTCTCCCAAGAAGCAAATATTTGCTGTGTTAACTCCATAAGGAAATGATATTCGTATTCTGCTTTCTCTTCAGAGTCTATAAATCGTTTGCCTTTTACTAAAGACTTCCATGGAAAGGAAAAATTATAAGATACTCACCTGAGTTGATATTAAAAAGTATTAACTATTTTAGCGTTCTTTTTTTTCCCAAAACACTGGAACCTTCTTATCCATTAATGGTTATAAAGATAATTCCAATGAGAAATTGTAAAAATATTTCAGCAATATCTCATCCTCATCACTAGTATAAATGTGACATAGTTTAAAAGAGTACCTAACTTTCATTAATCCCACTAATTCTGGATTTTTTAAAAAGCACATTACCTTGTAGTTATATCTCATAATCTAACATGAATGAGTTGGATTTTATTTTGTGAATATTATTTAAATATTATTAATATGTATAATGAAATGTTGGCCATTTTTTAACCTGAATAATAAAAGTTCACAAAACTTTAGAAGTGATCTCAAATGTTTAAAAAAAAAAAAAAGCCTCTGTGACTAAAGAAATTTTTTTCAGTGCTATACAAAAAAAAAAAAAATTTAAATTGTTCAAGTAAATCATGCACAGTTCCATAAATTGTTCAACTTTTAATAAAAAATTCCCAATTACCCATTTTTTAAGTAAAAATATATAAAGGACAGGATGGATTTTCAACCATTTGCTTCAATGTCCAAGAGTTGCCTTTATTTAGCTCAGGGCAAAACTTATTCTCCCAAGCCAACAAGTAACATCTATCTTATATATCACTCTAATATTACTGTTCCTTCATCTCTTCCTCTCATCATCCTCACCCAATTACCTCTCCTCACCGTTGCAGTAAAATCTTCCTAGTTTAGAAAACAATGTTACACCCAATCTCATCTCAAGCACAATCATGTGCCAATTTTTCCCTCTCAATTAATATCTGTGATAATATCATGCACTTTTCATTCTTATCTGCCTTAAAGAAAACTCCTTCAGACCAGAGATTATGATATAATCTATAGGCTGTAACCCAAGGGGTCGAGGAGGTTAATTATTCTCTAGTTTCAATGTAAAAGATACCTTAAAACTAATTTCTAGGCATGTACTGTTTGCTCTTACCAATCTTGATTTGTAAGTTTTTGAAGGTAAAAATCTGGACTTTCCTTCTTTAAGAAAGAAAGAAAAAAAGAAAAGCTCTAGCAACAAACCCTAAATAAGTAAATGCATTACACACATATTTGCTAAAATATTCATCAGTTACATTTTTCTTATGGCCATCAATGTTTCTGCTATTTCAAATTTGTCCTAATAAACAGATTGAGAAAGAAAGCTCTTTCTCTACTAAAAGGGCTTAAGAGGCAATTTCACCATTAGGGGAGTAAAAGGGAGGCAAAGCTTCAAAAAAAGAGATGTTGGTTGGCCTTTTTTTTTTTTGATGGGGGGAAGAACATTTTACACCAGTTGAGATGGTTGCAAGTGAATTTAAAATATTGACACAAGATTGGCAGCTGCTCACATTCTGCCTGAAAGGTTCAGTCCTGGCAGGAACTCCCAGCAGCTGCTTGTTTGAAACGTGAGAAAACATTTGGACAGTTAGGAGAGCCCGATTTCCCCCTGAAAATCTGCTTGGCAAAACTTCCTGGCATTTAATATGATCTTAAAAAAAAAAAAAAAAAAAAAAAAAAAAGAGGCCTTTTCTCAAGTGCTCGCATTTCTTCACAAAATTTGTTTTTCCAGAAGATACCATATTTTTAAAAACCTCACTATCTTTTCATTGTTAGCTATTATTTTTCTTCATTTACCCAAATGTAAGTGTAAAGTGGACAGCAAGGTACATTTTTATAAAATAAAATGAGTAGATGGTCCATAGTAAAATATATTTCAGAGATTACCAGCAAGCTTCATAAAAGTTGATTTTCTTACACCTAATTGAGATTAGAACAGAGATGATAGCCTGCAGCTCTATCAATGAGTTCAAAATCTTTACTAAGAAACGGTTTTAACATTATGACTTAGAGCATTTCACCAAGGGATATTTTTCCATTGATTTTTGGACTTCATGGAAGGGAGAGGAAGAGACAGAGAGAAACATTGATGTGAAGAGAGCCACATCTATTGGTTGCCTCCTGCATGCACCCAGACCAGGGCCAGGGAACCTGCAAACAAGGTATTTGACCTTGACAAGAATCAAACCCGGAACCTTCTGTCTGCAGACCAATGCTCTATACACTCAGCTAAGGCTAGAGAACTCTTTTCTTAAGCATTTGGGCAAATTTGAAGGAACAAGTCCAATATCTTAACTCAATTTTGTAATAGTCACAATTGTGAAAACCAGAACGAGCCATTTCATTCATACACGGGCTCTGCATCCAATGACCCCGGCCCAGGGGTATGTAATTTGTGTACTCAACTTTTATAATGATTTTCTGAGCATTTCCTTCCCTTAATGGGTGTTCCTCCTCACTTTAACTGCTTTCCTCTAATTTACTTTCAAATATGCCATGGCCTCTGCAGTGCTACCCTTTATCCAAAGGCAGAGCAACCAAAGGATATTGATTTATGATTGCTTTGTAATTTACATACTCTGCAATTTTCTTGTATGATTTATTCAAAAAGTAGATTGTACATTATGCTTGGCATTCATTAGAGTGGCCAGTTTCATATTAATCCTATATCAGATTTGTTTGGAAGATTTATGCATTTAGAGCATGTGTAGTTGTTCAGCAGATTTTAAAGTATTCGCAAAAATACAGCAAATATTTGCATTGAAACAATATTTGCCTGGAAACAATAAATGAAGGTCATGACACCAATAACAGGGATTACATGGAAATAAAATCTTGGCATTGTACATGAGGATGAGGTACTTGTGAACATGACTTCTAAAAAGTTGTTAATTTTCAACTAATTAGCACTTTTATTAAAATAAATAAGAGAATTGTAAGAATTACCTATTATTAAGAAGTGAAAGAAATATATTTTTGCCTGGCAGGCCTGGCTCAGTGGTTGAGCAACGACCTATGAACCAGGAGGTCAGGGTTCGATTTCTAGTCAGGGCGTATGTCTGGGCTGTGGGCTCAATCCCCATTGTTGGGTGTGCAGGAAGCAGCTAATCAAAGATTCTCTCTCATCACTGATGTTTCTATTTCTGTCTCTTTGTCCACTCCTCTCTGAAAAAAATAAAACTATATTTTAAAAAAAGAAATATAACTTAAACCTAAAATAAATACATTCTTCACCATGCTGCTACTTTTGTCTACAAACAGGAAACTGGATCCCTCCCAATATTTGATGATGAATAAGACATTGATGAAAACTTGAAAGGAAAAAAATAATAATAATAAATGTCATATGCATTTTTTACTATAAACAACAAAAATTCGGGGTAACCTTTTAAGAAATTATATCTATTACTTTGTATTTGCTAATTAGTTAACTGCTAATTATTAGGAAAATATACAACATAAATGCTTAAAGGAAGTTATCCAGATGCTTACCAATAGCCCTCACACACATCACAGAATAAGAAAAAGAATCTTTGGGTCGTGTGACATGCACAGAATTTTTTTTTTTTGCCATGTAATTCAAACTGAATTTGAATTCATATACATTCCCTCGTTTGTTCAAGCTGACACTAACTCCAAAAGTAATTCACATCTTTTCTAAGATGTAAAGTGTTCAGCAGAAGGTGGCAATATTGTGCATAGACTGACGCCTCTAATTCATTATGTGACTTTAAAGCACATTGCCAGCAAACTGATCATCTGAGTCGGCATTTACATCTCATTTCCTTTATCCTTAGAATAAGGAGGAAATTAAGCGAGAAAGCTGACAGAAACGTGGGCCTACATTTTAGACACCTACTAGACAATGACATGACCAAGGATGTTTAAGATAACAAGAACCTGGCGGGACACAACTGAGTTCTATGAAAGGGTCCCTGATGTAGCCTCATAATGAAGCTGTATAAATTAATGTTTATATTTTATTATAGTCTCTGAAATGTGAATTCAATGTTCTGAACATCGCCATGGAACACCAGGACTGATACATCCCAGAAAAAAAAGAGGAAAGATGAGGAGGGTGGACGGGGCATGGGAAGGACAGAGGGGAACTAACTGACTCTGAGCCTGTATTTTAAAGTAATCATTTTCTAATTTCACCACACCTATATTATATCACATATTCAAAAGCAAGATAAAGAGTCAACCTGTATTATGCTTACTCTCTCTAATGTAGGAGAGTGGACTTGGGATATTCGTGAGCATTAAAGTTACTTCAAAATCTGTAATTAATTCAAATGGTTAGAGATTTTTGATTGCTCAGTCACCGAACTACAAAAACAAAAGCCCACACTTGATTAAGTTATGATAGCCTGTAATAAATCATTTGAAGTCATTCATTTGGAAATGAAACCCTTTGTAACCTTTCCTATTTATTAAAACATATCAATCTAATCAATTTAATTTTCAACACAGAT